>SJYA01001806.1:720025-887589 GCA_006410615.1 Neotragus moschatus
CCCCACCAACCCCCGATCCCAGCCCCCGGAGAGGACTCACATTTCGACTTGCGGGACACTTTTGTGCGTTTCTCTCCAGAGCGCCTCTCGCGCTCGCCCCTTTTGCGCTCGCTCGCTCTCTCACCCTCAACCTCCTTCCCCCATTTCTGTCCCTTTCTCTTCTCTTCTCTCCCAGAGTTGTGGTGGTTGTGGCCCCCTAGCTCCTTCTCCCTCCCCCCTTTTCTCCCTCCCTCGCCCTCCCCGGGGGTGTGTGTGTGGCAACTTTTCCCCTCGCTTCTCCTCCTTCTGTTTCCCCCTTATATGTGACCATGGCAGTGCCGGCGGCTTTGATCCCTCCGACCCAGCTGGTCCCCCCTCAACCCCCGATCTCCACGTCTGCTTCCTCCTCCGGCACCACCACCTCCACCTCCTCTGCGACCTCGTCTCCGGCTCCGTCCATCGGGCCCCCNTCCTCCTTCTGTTTCCCCCTTATATGTGACCATGGCAGTGCCGGCGGCTTTGATCCCTCCGACCCAGCTGGTCCCCCCTCAACCCCCGATCTCCACGTCTGCTTCCTCCTCCGGCACCACCACCTCCACCTCCTCTGCGACCTCGTCTCCGGCTCCGTCCATCGGGCCCCCGGCGTCCTCGGGGCCAACTCTGTTCCGGCCGGAGCCCATCGCTTCGGCGGCGGCGGCGGCGGCGGCGGCGGCGGGCACAGTCACCTCCACCGGCGGCGGCGGCGGCGTGGGCAGCGGCGGCGGCGGCGGCAGCGCGGGCAACGGAGGCGGCGGCGGCGGCGGCTGCAACCCCAGCCTGGCGACCGCGGGCGGCGGCGGCGGCGGCGGCAGCAGCATCAGCGCCGGCGGCGGCGTTGGCGCCTCCAGCACCCCCATCAACGCGAGCACCGGCGGCGGCGGCGGCAGTAGCAGTAGCAGCAGCAGCAGCAGCAGCAGCAGCAGCAGCAGCAGTAGCAGTAGCAGCAGCTGCGGCCCCCTCCCCGGCAAACCCGTGTACTCGACCCCGTCCCCAGTGGAAAACACCCCCCAGAATAATGAGTGCAAAATGGTGGATCTGAGGGGGGCCAAAGTGGCTTCCTTCACGGTGGAGGGCTGCGAGCTGATCTGCCTGCCCCAGGCTTTCGACCTGTTCCTGAAGCACTTGGTGGGGGGCTTGCACACGGTCTACACCAAGCTGAAGCGGCTGGAGATCACGCCGGTGGTGTGCAATGTGGAGCAGGTTCGCATCCTGAGGGGACTGGGCGCCATCCAGCCCGGAGTGAACCGCTGCAAACTCATCTCCAGAAAGGACTTCGAGACCCTCTACAATGACTGCACCAACGCCAGGTAAAGAGCCAGGGGGACGGTGGGGGTGGGGAGGGAGTCTCCGCTGCCTGTGGTCCCTTCCCAACGGGTCTTCTCGCCCTTCCCTCTCTCTCTCTGCCTGGCGCCGTTCTCTCCGCGCGCCCCGGGCGAGCGCGGCCCTCTACGCCCTTTCCGCGGGGCTCGCTGGCCGCTCCCGACCTCTCTGAGAAGTTGGCACCTCACCCTGCCCAGATCGAGCTCTTCCGGCCGGGTCCGCCCCTTGCTCGCCCGGACGCGGGGGCTCGACAGATGTGGCTGGCGGGAACCCCAAATCTCTGGGCGGACTGGGCGGGTAGGAGGCGGATGGTGCCGTTCCAGGGGCCACAGCGCCCTTCCTGGGCTGCGCGGACGTCTGGGGAACCCTTTCAGCGCTGCTGCCAGTGTTTGCGCGCTCCCTCGGACCCGGGTTCCGCCGCGAGGCGCCGGGCACGGGCCCGGCTGCTCGGAGACGCGGGGCTAGATCCTGGGGTCGGAGGGAGGTCGTAACCCTGCCCCGCGGGGTTCGTGGAGCGGGACGACGAGCTAGGGGTGAGCGCCCTGCGAGGTAGCCTAGGAAGTGTGTCACTTGGAGGTCGGGAGGGGGACTGTCCCAGAGACCGAGAGGCCAGAGTAATCCCGGGGGACTCACACTGAGTTCAGCCCTGAAGACCCGAGGGCAAGCCTGCGGAGGGGAGGGGAGGGATCTGTGTGTGCACGCATCTGTGCGTGTGTCCGCGCGCGCGCGCGCGCGCGAACGTGTGTGTGCAAAGAAGATAAAGGAGTACGTTTGCCCGGGGCAGGCGCGAGGGGACCGTCAATGTTCCTGCCGTTGAGGGAGGTGACCGGGTGGTTGGGACTCTTGGAGGCTGAACTGGAGACATGGGGAGGGAAGACGGCAGTTTGCTGTCTCGCTCTCTCTCTCTCTCCAAACTGTTCTTTCCTTCCTTCTTTTTTTTTTTTTTTTTTTAAGGTTAGTAGCTCACGCAATGAGCAGGTGCAGGTTTTGCACTGGGATGCTTTGTGGACCTGAATACCGGCGCCGTGGCTCCCCCAGTCCCTCAAGGCGGGAGAACCCTGGAGGCCACGGGACCCTGAGCCCGGCCGGACCAGTTTTATGCTAATGAACGCTCACTGGGGGAGGATCTACCGAGAGGGGGCGGGAGTGGGGTAACTTGTCAGTTTCGGGGTAGAAGTGAGCCTTTCCACCCTTTCTCACTGTACTGTCTTGTCCCCACCGTTGGCTGCGGAGGGAGAAGTTCAGAGAAGCCGAGTAAAAGCAAGCAGGGAAAGTTGGAGTCTCGAAGTGAACGCGTGGGAACTGCGCGCAAAATTTGTGCGGAAACTTCGGTGCTCTCCAAATAAGTTTAAAGATTGGGAGGATGAACTAAGTTTTACTTCTTTTTATGTGTGCCCTAGTATAGCTAGGGAAACTGAGGCGGGAAGGAGAGAGGCGCAGGACTAGACCAGAAGGAAACCCGGGTAGAAAAGCCCCTAGTTATTTCTTTCTTGGAGGAAGACTTCTGGCTAGTGCCCTGGGAACACTATAAGACGAGAAAGGCTCCAACTCCAATCCAGTAAATGTCCTACCCTGACCCAGCCAGAAACTCTTTTCCGTGTTTACTTCATTTGTATGGGGGGCATGGGTGTTTATCTAGATTTTGAACCCTCGTTTCTACTCTTTTTCGGTGAATGCTGAACACGCGCGTGTGTATGCGCGCGTGCCCAAGAATATGGACAGGTGGCAGTAAAGACTGAGGGTGAATCTTGATCACTGAACGTCATTTACAGAGATAATTAGAGACCTTGGGTGTACAGAATATAAAATATTTGCCAGAAATCTACTGTTAAAGCTGTTTAAATCAGGGCAGGAAATTGTTACGGAGTTGTTATAAAGAATGCTGGTTGAAATCTGAAGCCAATTCAGATAAGATTGTGATAAAATATCTATCCAGTAAATTGGTGAAGCGCTCTTTTTCTTTTTAGTAACCAAACCACTCTGCTCTTGAATCTTCTTTGTGTGTTTCTCACAGCACGCACTGTACTAGATAATTAATGGCTATTTCAGATAACACACAAAAAGTTGCTGGAGAAAACTGTTTCAAAGATTATGAAATTATAATCAATTTAAAACAGATAGTGTTAAACTTGTTACAATTATTTCCTTGATGCTTTTGTTTTTTCTAAAATTTCTGCTTAGGTTTTGGAATTGAAGTCCTCACCATATGGTTGGAGAATATTCTTAAAGTTACTAGAAAAGAATTTTAAAATATTTATTTTTTCCCTGAGGTTAACAAAGGCTCTGGAGTTAAAACTTTCAGAACCAAGAAAAGTTAAATTCAGTACAACTGTTTACCCCTTCAAAAATATCTTATCAGTACTCTAAAGTTTTAATACTTTACAATGAAATGTGTTATTCCAGAACTCCATTTGAGGTTAAATGTGGTTAAGTTTGTTGATTTACTGTTACATTTTGATCTTGTTATCAACTATTGGACTTTCTCAAGCCTAAATAACTTGTAAATACTGAAAAAGGTGTGTAGTTGCAGATATATACCTAAGTTTCCCTAATTCTGCCATTAACTAAGAAGATAGAAAACTTATCACTGAACTCTCACCAAAATACACTGTTTGCATTGTGATGCCTTACTTTTTAGTGATAGTTACATGTGTTATTGCCTTATTTCTTTACATTGGAAGCAATAGCTAAAATATTTTTCATCTTGAATTTCCCAAACTAAAATTATCCTGTTCATTCAAGTCCAGTTTGTTCCCTGACTATTAAGATCCTTTTTCATTCATCTATATATATTGATTTCTTTCATTCTTGTTTCTTTCTCCTCTGGCTACTTAAGAGACTATCTAAAGGAATAATTTATGCAGAAGAAGAACGGTGCAAGAAGGCAAACTATGTGAAATAATACATACATAGTGTGCAAGAAACATCACATCTTAACACTCTCAACTTTTTATAGAATATATATCTAACTATGTCTTTTAGTAGAATCTAGATACCAGGAAATCTGAGGAATCAAAGTGATGTTACAGAAGGGTTCATAAACTTATTTAAAGTGGCTCAGTAAGTTAGTAAAAAAAAAAAAAAAAAAACTCGGAGTGCATTTAATTTGCTCGGGGCTATTGCATTAGTGTGCTATCTATGAACACTAGAATAAATGTTGAAGCCATCTGTCATTACCACAAGGAGATGAAACAGACTGTCACCTCCTTGATAGTAAAGCTAAATAAAATAGGGGTTTCAAAACATGAAAGAAAATATAAGGAAATATATTTAAAAGTTGTCAAAGGACAAAATCTGACCTTGATCAGCTTCCTCCAGTTATTATTTTTAAACTAAACATTAGTTGCATGAACATGGGTGTTGCAACAGAGGTCACTTAATTATCTGGTAACCATTAAACAGCAACAACAAAAGAAAAGTAATTATGGAGATGGTCAAGTCTCTGTTTATCTGAGTCAGTTGCTTGTTTGGAGATTTGGGTTAGGATTCGATTTTCTGTGAATTCAGGTAATGAAAAGTGACTTGGTTCTATTTTGTTATCGAAAATGAATTTTTCTTTGACTATTGGCAGAAGATGATTTTGTCTCAAAATCTTCCAAACCAGCTTGTGATTTGGGTCCTACATAGACCTAGATTTGTGAAGTTTTTAACTTGAAAAGATTCCAGTTAGTTTTATCAGACATTTATTCATATAGACAGTATTCTTTTGTTTTAAAAGTCAATACCATCTATGGACAGCAAATTGAGAGAATTTACATGTCTTTTTTTGTTCAGTAGTAATATATAGAATGCAAGTTTAGTATAAGAAGTATAAACTATTTTCTAATTCTTGGCTTGCTTCTTTTTGTCAGAAGTTTTTTTTTTTTAACAGAAAATGGCAATATTTATTTAACATTTCCTTCATTGCATGCTGTTCAGTGGCGTGGAGTTATGCCTTTATGCCTCTGTGTAAAAAGTTTCAACACAATATAGACTCACTTCTCACAGATAATTATGATACTTGGCACAGAGAAATTAAAAATATTACTTCAAATGGAAAGAGACTATGCTTTTGAAGTTTTTTGTATTACAGTTGATTAATGGCTCCTATAAAGCCTAATGTTTCGTTTTATAACATTTCAAAAAAATATGGCATAATTAGAAGAATAAGACCTAAAATGTGAAAGTTTGTTTGGTCTTATCACTTATTTCTGAACGCTTTTTAAATATTAGTCAATTCCAGTTTAATAGCTACTACATAAATAAAATCTAAGAGTATTCTAACCCTGGGTTTACCTTATTTAATCAAATTATGTTGCAAAATACAAATTCTTGAGTTATTTAGATAATATCTTTCAAACCTGCGTTTTTTCTCTTGGAGTTAGTCTCCAGTAATATTATATTCATTATTGTAACAAAGTGCACATAGTTATAAAGATCATGCTTGTTTACTTTCTGAGTTCCACAGTTAATACCGGGAGACACTTAATTTGATGTGTATATAGTATTTTATTTTGTGAAGCTTCAAGTATTATGTAAAATAAATTGCAAAATAGGCTGATTTTCAGAGTTTTTGTGCATAAAATTTTTGCATTTACATGTAAGACACAATTTTTAAACTTCATTTTATTAGTCTAAATCTGCTGTTATTATTTTTTCTTTTGCTTAATCTACCACATATCACGGAAATTGCGTACAAATTATTGAGACCAATATTAGCCACTCTCTTTTTGCCTCACTACCTCCCTCAGCCTCCTGAGATGTGACACCCAATATTGATTAAAGTCTTGGCTGGATTTGAGCATAAATAACTCTTCTCTTTGGTGATTTACCATGTGTGATTCACTAGCATACGAAAACATAATACGCTTTATTGTTTCTCATTTGCTGTTTTGTTTTTGGAATGTAACTAGCATTTGTAAATTAGCTTAATGTGCAACCAAGTAGTTGTTATTTTAAGAACAGTTTGTGCTTTGACTGTCAATTAGTACTATTTTATCTTTCCAAGTTATTTTACTAAATTGTTTCACACAGTTGCCTCTGTTAATCACATAAAATAATCATTTAAATTGTATTGTGTTAGCAACATAGAACACATGTATTACAAAATACAATAAGATATGAAACTCTCACAGGTTGTAAAATGTCTCCCTTTGAATCTTTATCTGAGGAATTTAGTTTGAAATATGCCTTCTGAATAAGTACAGGTGAGTCTTTTAGATTTCACTAAACATTTTGATTTTAAGGTCTTCATTACTTGGTTCTTTAAAAAGTTCAACTTTGCCTGAATTTAATCTTTCCAGGATTTCATTTTCAGATTGCTCACCAGGGGAAGAAATCACACGACGTTATATACCTTTAAAATAAATAAAAATTGTGACAAACTTGATATTAACTGTTTGGATGCTTTAATATGTATTTAATATTCAGTTCTATCATTTTATGTTTGAATTTTTATGAGAATCGAATGACCTTAGCATGTGCCATTCTTTTAACTACTGAGTTACTGCACTGTGATTGGTCAGGCTTGTGTGTGTGTGTGTGTGTGTGTGTGTGTGTGTGTGTGTGTGTGTGTGTGTTTGTCTCTGTGACTGTTGCAGCTAAAAATTCTGGCTAAGAATACATTAAAAATAAGTTTATATTTATATTTTCAGACTTAGCGACTACATTAAGGAGTCTCTATTCCATTATATTTGTTATATTCAATAATTTACTTCTTAATGAAGAAGACCAGAATTTTAAAAAAACCTACCAAATGGGGCTTAGGTAAGTGGAATATCAAAGGCCCTGATCTGCATGAATCTCATATATCTCTGCATACCAGAGCCTCTGAGTCCACATTGTCCTCAAATTCCTTTACTTGCCTTCTCCTCAATTGGTCAGAAGTATTTCTAATCAAAAATAATTTTTTGCTGCATTAGCTGTCCTTTAAATAACTTAATTGCTGACATTTCCTTTTTAGAATATGTCACAGAATAGAAATGACTCAATTAGAATAGTGAAGTTAGGTTACCAAATTATTTCTTTGGAAAACCAGAATACCAGGATAGTATATTTATAGTTGGTCTAGTAATTAGTTATTATTTTAAGTCTAGTAATTAATTATTATTGGATTAAATGATGGATCATTTTATTTTGAGGCATTTATTTACTTTGAGAAGGTTTCTGAGAATTTTTTGAGTGTGTCTATTACAGATACCTGTCTAACTTGAATGTACATAGTTATTTTAATTATTAAGTACATATAACCATAAATAGAGAATAATGCTAATCACAATCTGATCCAAAATCAGAAACCTCAAGCCGGGTGCATTTTAAATTTCTTGTATATTCTTATTTGGACTTATTTTATAAGATAAGAGGATTTTATGTCACTCATTAGGAAAAATTTGCAAGTAGGTTTTTCTAAATAGGATATCCAAATGCTCAACGACTAAATTTTGTTAAAGGTGTGGCCTTATTGCTTTCTGATTCATATTAGTTTGGAGTTGATCCAGGATATCAAGCTGGGATTCTTTTACACATTTAAACATACGTGACTTGAGTGAAAGTTGTCAAAGACGTCTTACTAAACTGGAAAATTCACTATGTATTTAATTTGTCTTATATTTTTTTGCTTAAAAATATATTCAAGTGTCTAAAACTCTGCAGCATAGCAACACACTGAATAGCCAGTTGCCTGAAAAAAAGTTTCAGAGAGTAATGATTTAAAAAAAAAAAGGCTGTTTAACTAAAGCATCTAAAACGTGTTGTTGTCTAAGAGGAACACAGTATCTAGAGTATATTGCATGTTTCTTGCAGGAAATAGAAATTATTGACTATAATTTGAGAATAATCATAATTTAACTATAAGTAGATTTATGCAGTGGATTTTGAAGGTAGTGTATATGTTTGACAAAAAATTGGATATGCTTTTCAAGCGTGATATTCTCAAAGCAAATAGTGAAATGGACAGCAAGTTAGATTGGTTACTTTTGGTTAGTAACATTGAAGAATTGAGAAATGTTTTCCTGTCCTTAGAATAAATTAACGGGGAGTTAAATGAAGTATTTAAAAGTCACAGTGTAACTTATCTTTGAATTTATATATGGTATCAAAACTTTCTAAATAATTAGATTACCTCTCCAGTCAAAACAGAAAAAAGAAAGACTTTTCTTCAAGGACAAGGAAAATGTATCAGGAAAGAAAGAGTACTAGTTGACAGAGAATTATTTTATATTATAGAAACACAGAAGCATTTCTAGTAAAATCTTACTTATTCACTTTAAAAAATATGGTCACTTTTAAAGTAAAGGTAATTAAAAATCTCGAGAATATGTTAAGAAATATTTTGTTACTTTCACACATCAAGCAGAGGAGTGCTTTGTTAAAATCTTAAGCTGATTGTTTTCTGAAATTGTATTAATAGCAACAGTACATGAGCTATTTTATTCATAGCTTTATTTCTTAAAAATATTTTGCTTAGGTTTAAACAGATTACTGAAGGTGTAACTAGTCTTTGAACCCATCACAGCTCTGCTAAAATACTGATGTATTCTACAGTATTAATTTTTATTTTATATTTGAAATATTTGATTTTTTTAGCTTAACTTTTTGGAGATGATATTCATGTCTTAAGTGAGGCAGTTTGTAGTTTAATAGTGCCTTTGGATTTTAAGTGAATAACTTGGAGCATTTTTAGTTGTAGTCTCACCAGTCACACGTTTTATACTAGGATGGATGTTCTTGTGTGTGCAACAAGTGTAAAATTTTTATCAGTAATTTAGGAATCTTTGTGATGGATGTTTTTGTTTGTATAAGACCCATTTGTGGTCTATGCGCTTATGCTTAAGTAATTATAATATATTTGTTAGAAAAGCTTTTACGTATATGTATATGTGTATGTACATACACACATGCACATAAAAGGCATATAGAGCATAGAGACAGAGGACAAATTATAAAAACAGCTTAAGTTTGCTTTCTGTAATTTATTTAGGACGATACATGAAAAGCCAATTTGACTTTAGTGAATGACCACAGAAAACTGTATTTAAAATTAATTTAGGGTGAAAGATGCAGTTTATATTTAAATGTTTTAAAATATGATTATAAATACAACATTATATGGTGATTTAGATAGTGACTAAACACTTATCTTGATTTTCCTAGGCTTATATTTTATGATAACTAAGATATACTTTTAATTCTCTATGAAAAGTATTTATACTTGATAATTTTTTTTGTATGAAGTTGACATTAAACTATTAGGTAGTAGAATCTGTACATTACTGAAGAACATTTAAAGTGCTTGGTGTCATCACACTACATCTTTTATTGGTTTATTTCATTGCTGCTTGCACTTTAAAGCAAGCATATCCTTTAAAATCAGTGGATAAATGATAGGAAAACAATTTCATAATCTAAGAAAAAAAGATTGCTCTTCTAAAAGCTTTGCCATCAATGAGATGAGTTAGGAATGAGGTCAATGGGTTAATCTGCAGGTCTACATAAGGAGATGTGTATTACCACTTCTTGCAGTGGACTATAATTGTCTTTGAAAACACCTGGTAGAGGTCCAGTAAAATTGAAATCCATTACTTTCTCAATCATTCCATGGCATTTGTCAAGTCATTACATCATTGAGAAAAGTGCAGGCATGCATGCATTTTTTTGCAAAGTAGAAAGGAGCTTATATTAATAAAATAGTGATTGCTTAAAAGACTACTTCATCTAAAGCTTGAAGAATTAAAAAATAAAAACACTTGGACATAGTAACTGTAAAATGACATTTGGTAAGAAGTTCATCTTTGTATTTAGTTATCTAAGTAAAAATATTTCACATTCCTTTTTGCATCATCTTATATGCATATCTTTTTATAAGTTAGTAAAAATGGTTTCAAAATATTTTATGACTTGTGACCTCTGACACCTTTATTCATACCTTCTAAGAATGCTCTGACAAATGTATATTATAATCAAAGATGAATAATGTCTTCTTTTTGACAGATTGGTTTTTTTTGGTCTCCACACTATTGACAGTACATGCAGATTTGAACTTGTAGCCAGGAACAGTGCTTCCATGCTTCAAATTGCCAAAAGACCCCCAGGGATAGAAACTTGACCTGCTTTTATGAAACCATAGAATTACATTTATACAAGTTACCCCATGGGAAAGGAATGAACTGATCCCAATTCAGACCTTAATATTGGAGCCTTCTGGGTCACATTTGATTTTTCTTTTTGTTAACACCTGTTTAGCTCCCAAATTTCGTAACTATATATTCTTAGGAAATTTACAAAATGCTATTCATGAAGAACATTTCACAGTTAAGACAAAGTACCATCAAAAATTTGCAGGTATTCAAGTTTTCACATGTGACTAAGATGCTACTTTTTAAAGTAAAATATCTAACTTTTGAATATGCATCCTAGAGTAAAACGGTTACCTTGTATTTTTTATTAATTTCTTGTCACAGAAAAGTCAGTCCTAGTAGGTGAAAAAACTTTTTTCCCAGGGAGTTATGCCTGTGATTACATTTCAGAATACAGATTTTTATATGAACATATTTTTATTCTCTTAGACTCAAATTTTAAAAGGTTAAAGTTCTTATTTTATTTTTAGTTGAATCACTTGAAGATGTTTCCAGAAGGCTACTTTTGCCACTAGCAGTAACAAATGAAGGAGATCATTGACAAATTGCATTAAAAAAACCTGTTTTGTTTTAGTTATGTGGACTGGGCCTAAGTTGGAAAAGTGATTTGCTTAATTTCTGGAATATCAAAATGCCATATCACATATTTGCAAATGGTGACTAATATAAAATGGTAGGATTATAATATCTTTTTGCTTATAACTGGCAACATTAAATGACCACAATTAGATTTAAAGCCTACTTCATCATATGGAATGACTTGCTCTCAATCTTGTATATGTAGAAACATTTTATAAATGATAAAGCAACGCATATACATATATACCCTCCAGTCACATATATGAAATGACCATTATAATGGTTAAATAATTCCATGATTGATTTTGAAATTGAGGTTAGCAAGTTCTTTCTAAAATAAAAATTAGAAAGAATTTCAAAGACTTTTCAGTTTTTTTTCACTTAGCATTAATAAAGTCATTTGGATAATTAGTTACTTTATTAACAAGGGCCAAACATAAAAATTCCTAATAAGAATGATTAGAACAATCAGTTCTTGGAGTTTGGAGGAAAAACGCAGAGATTTCCAGTGGAAGGTATACCTTCCACTTACTCGCATAAGTAGTGATCATCAAGGAGAAAATAGTTAGGGTTTTACACATGTGTTGCTTATTATTTTTTATTGGCTGTCACGTGGTACAAAATTAAGTTTCACTGTCAGCTAACGTTTTTCTCCCTTGCCTTCACACATCATTTGAATGAAGCTGAAAATTAAGTCCATCGTTTGAATGTTTCCTAAGATCACTCTGATGTCATATTTCTAGAGGCAACAAATACTTCTTTTCATTTCAAAGTCTGACCCAACTAGTTTCATGGGGATTTGACATGGCTGTTGCTCTGCGCATTCGCTGACTGTAAAAGGAAGGAAAGGAGTAGATCATGTGACTCGACCACATCTTACAAAGAACCTAGTTTAGGAAAGGCAACCTATTCTGACTTTTGTACTGGTGATAAAGTGTAGTTTCTTTCTTTGTCTTTCAGTGGCACTTTGCAGCCCTATTTCCAATAATGACTGATAGGGCACCAAGTGAACTGCAGAAAAGGAAAAGAAACAGATTGAAAGATCCCGCTATATAATGCATGAAAGGAGAGGTGGAACTTTTATACTTTAGGTAATTCTCTTTTAAGTAGAGTGATCCTTGATATTTCATAGAATTTTACATCATACCTAATACAAGAAGTCTTTGGACTTTTATTCTCTTAAATACCTTTATCACCTAAATTGTCCTCATAATAAATCTTCTTTTTGTTCGGTAGGCACTCTAGTGAAATCTTTTATGAAATGTAAATTTGTATTTACCTGGAAATATCTATCCAAGCTGGGTGTTTAAGCTGTTGATATTTAAATTGGATTCCTCCATTTCAACAGCATGAAAATAGGATTGATTTTTGTTTATTTTCTCCGAAGTTTAGGAAATGAAATTCAAATGGTATTTATTTGATCTGAGGTATACTTATTTTGCTCTTTCTTTTGGGGAATGGGTTAAATAAGGGCCCATGACAGGGACGCTGTTTGTTTTTCACAAAAGTTGTTTGTGATTTCAGGTACTCTTGGGAAATCTCTTGATCAGATTCACATCTGTTCCTGTCAAAGTGGGTGCTAAGATACCGGTCACCCAGCAACCATGTCCAAGAGGGAATTGGGCCGATAATAACTTCAAAAAGGAATGACAGATGCTAGATTAGGATGAAAGACAAAACGCATGAAAAATGAGCTTGTTAGAATCAAAAATTTGTTCAAGCACCTTTATGCAAATTAAATGAATATTGAATATTTGCATGCATTTCTACTTTTTCATTTGATTGAGAAGAGAAGAATAGCACATTTAAACTCACAAATGTGACTTCTTTTCTTTTGTACTAATCAACATACAAAGCTGAATCTCTTAAAAAAAAATCAGATTAGCCACCTGGGTTCTTATATCTCTATTAAGTGTATTAACATGTTTTTCTTATAGCAGTGGTAATCTTTGGGATAAATTTGTTTACCTAATTTTTTTCATAATAAACAGTCTCGTGTGAAGATTATTTTAGATAAACATAAATCCATTGCTTGAGAAAGCATTTCAAAGGTAACTTTATCCTATTGTCCTTGAAATTGGTTAATGTGCATTAATAAAAGATCACTCAAGATAAGTTCACACCAAAAGCACAGGCTTTTCATTGACTGGTTAAGTCACAATGTATTAAAGTAAAGCATGGTAGTATTCCTGAAATGAAAAGTAGACAGATCTCTTCAAAATTTAAGCTACTTTTTGATATATTACTAGTTTTTCTATTGAATTGTTCACATACTAATCAGAATTTGGAAGCATCTGATAAAATGTAGTGATTGAGAGAGCTTTCTGAGTCTTGGTTTAGCAGTGTCTAATGTGGTCACGTAGAGAAATTGATTTTCTTCAGAAATTAATTAATTTTTCATATCGCCCTAAGCTGCAGTTAAAAAGAGTGCATACTTGTCTGTTTTTTCCAGAAATATTGCCTAATCATATTAATACCATTGCCCCAAGGATGAAAAGATAATTGTACAAATGCATTTGGAAATATGTATCACTGAGTATTTATGATTAAATTATGCAAATGACCTAGCTCTCATCCTTTCCAGACCCAGATTGTCTAATTAGGATTGATATGCTGAATAGATGTTCCAGAATTTGAATACAAGCATGTCCAAGGAGCAGAAAATTGGAAATGACAAGGCTGAAATCCAAAGAAAAGTGTCTTTCGTTTCTACACTTTGTAAATGTGCTGTTAGCAGTTGAGGGTTTTTTCCCTCCCTTTGGCTATTTTGTGACTCATGCCCATATTAGATGCAAGTATGAGAAATGAACTAAACTTTAGCAAATAGCATTTCATTTCTGTTTGGTGCTTATTTAAAGATAATAAACCCCTGGTCATTCAAAGAGACCATCACTATTAAGTTCCTTCAAACAGTGTAAACGTAACCTTAACTGAGTGACTTTTGGAAAAAAAACTTCCTTTATGTTTGTATCAAATCTTTAATTCAAAACTGGCTCTCCAAACTTCATGGCATACCAATGTAGTATTTTCTAAGGATGTGCTTTCTTGAATATACAGTTTATTCATTTAATTCATTTACTTAAATACCTATCTCCTTATATTTGGAGAAAACTGTTCCAATAACAGCTCTGATTAGGGGGGAAAAGCAGCACTTTAAATGTAACAATGTTTGAATTTGAAGTCCTCAGCAGGCTTTCTCCCTCATTGATTACACTCATTCATCTTAGATGGAGGGGTGGTAGTGAGGAGGTAGGAAGGGACTGAACTGTCAGGACTCCAGCCTTTGTTAAGCAGCGGGTAGTCACTGCCTCTGAACTCGCCTGGCTCCTGCTTTCCATCTGCAGGATGATGGATTGCTATGTTTAATACATTTCAGCTTTTGTCTGTCATAGTGTGGACAGACAGTACTATCAGTGATTTCAACAGTGATTAGGGAACTGTTTCAAACCCCTCCTATTGGCCAGACAGCTTCCAGGAACGTCTGATGAAACATACTCATTGGCACTCTCACCATGTAAGTGTGTAGTTTGACTAGGCTGTACATTCACTGTTTAAGCCAATGCAGAAGCCCACTGAGAATTTTACTAGACCATACATTCACTTTAGAACAAAGTTACACAAGACAAAATTGCAAGAACATCTGGGATCTCAAACTAAAATATTCATCCCAAGTAGCTCCAAATTAAGATAAATTTGTATTCTTTAAATAGCAGCAGCATATGTGTATGGTAGAACTGTATCCTGTAGACTGATGTCTGTTGTTGCCGTGCTCATCAATATGAGCTTAGCTATATTGGGAGGATAGAATTCGAAGACTCTGTTAAAGCAGTAAGACATGACATGGCATGCGCTATTCTGGGATTTGCTGAGCTGTGGGTGCTTTGTGGTTCACAAGTCTAAAGAGTGAGTGATTTCAACAACCAGAGAGCCACTAGGTACAGCTCAATATTTTCCCTGGAGTGTCTTACTCTATTTATAAAACTGGTGCTAAGAAAAATACAGTTAACTAAAGGAAAAGAAAATATGCTTTTAAGCCATTAATAGCTTGGGCAAAGTTTTATTTGGAAAATTGAACATCTCTAAATCGATGGAATTTTACTAATACTATTACAACAGACCAAATGTAAATTACAATGTAAATTTAAAACTATTTTAAACATGAAATTTTAACTCTCTTAATAAGTAGGTAATTATCGAAATGGGGCTTCCTTGGTGGCTCCGTGGTAAAAGATCTATCTGCCAGTGCAGAAGACATGGGTTTGATCCCTGGGCTGGGAAGATCCCCTGGAGAAGGAAATGGCAACTGACTCCATATTCTTGCCTGGGAAAGTCCATGGACAGAGGTACAGTCCACAGGGTTGCAAAGAGTTGGATATGACTTAGAAACTAAGCAACAACAGCAATAATCTCAGCCAAAGTTTTGAAACAAAATCTAAGTCATGAAAATCTGTGTGTTTTCAACTAATCTCTACTAATAGGGAAGAGTAAAGAAAAGTTTAGATAAGTTAGCCCCAAATATTAAATGAGAATAAGAATTCCAGGTCCCCAACTATATTTTGTCTTACTGATGTGCTTTTAACATTGCAAATTTTTTATCTGAGATTCTTTCAGTAAAGGTTTCTGCTTTTGAATATGTGGTTACAAATATGCTATCCCGTGCTAAGTCGCTTCAGTTGTGTCTAACACTGTGTGACCCTTTGGACTTTAGTCCACCAGGCTTCTCTGTCCATGGGATTCGCCAGGCAAGAATACTGGATTGGGTTGCCATACCTTTCTCCAGGGGGTCCTCCTGACCCTGGGTTTGAACCCAAGACTCTTACGTCTCCTCATTGCCAGGTGCGTTCTTTACCACTAACGCCACCTGGAAATCCATGGTTACAAATATACAGTCCCACAATTTCATCCATACACAGCATATCATGTTTCTTTTGAACTGGTTCAATATCTAAACTTGTTGGCATTTGACATTGTTGATTTAGTAATAATAAGGACAGGTGGGGCTGTCGTTTCTGTGAGAGTTAAAAAACATTCATATGTTTTGTAGCTTACCTTGTTCTTTGCTTTATTTGAAAGCTTGTCTTACTGAAACAGTGTTCAGCAACAGCATAAAAACTGTGCACTCATTCGGCATATTATTAAGGAGCCATTCTTCCAAGTGAACCAAAGATGTAGCTCATAGTAGACTTTTGGACAGAAATTACATAACTGGGGTTTAAGCAAATCTGGATTTTTAGATCAAAGCTATTCACTATTTTTATAGCACACAGTGAAAAAATGGACCACCTCACAACATTCTGGTACTGCCTAATCACTCTGATGTGTGGCTGTCAAATCTTTAGTTTTAGAGTATTGCATCTTCATTTATCACCTCCATAGTGTGGGTGAGGGCAGGCAGGGAAGTGGCAGGGTGTTTATTCTTTTCAAGGAGGAGAAGATCTGAGGGAGCAGCTATTAGCAGCTCCCATCCCCTGAAATCACTGTGATATGTGGAATTTCTCCCAAGTCAAATGGAAAAGCCTGGGTGAGGCAACTAGAGTAAAGGTTCCGAGTTTTGAGCTCTCAGCAGCGTATTAAATGGAAGAAGAGATGATAGCGAGTAAATACTCTGTTCTAAAACAGAACCATCTCATGGAATGACTGTATCTTACCCAATGGGAAAGATAGAGGGCAGGAGGAGAAGGGGGTGACAGAGGATGAGATGGTTAGATGGCATCACTGACTTCATGGGCCTGAGTTTGAGCAAACACCAGGAGACAGTGGAGGACAGGGAAGCCTGGTGTGCTGCAGTTCATGGCGTCCCAAAGAGTCGGATATGACTTAGCAACTGAACAACAACAACAAACATTTAAGGAGGTAATCAGTGATCAGTGGAAATTTAGGATTAAGGATCTGACTGGGGGATAGAGCTTAAAGAGAGGAAAGTAGCTCTTATACAAATAAAATCTATAGACACTTTGCCTCCAAATAGTATAGAAAAATCGAAGTGTTTGGCAAATACAAATGTGTATTTTGCCCATAGGTGAATTATTCAGAATCAGAATTCCTATAACATTGGGAGTGTGTGTGTGTGTGTGTGTACACATGCATCCACATGTATACTGTAGGTTGACAACCCCTGTTATACACATTGCCAGTCTTATGTTTAGTTAAACACCATAATTACAAAATAGTACAAGTCATTTGTCTTACTGTGGTTAAATAAAGACAGAAATGTGTGCTAGAAACTAAATGAATGAGTTTCTCAGGAAGGTAAATGGACAAGTTTGCTCTCTGGAAATGTATCATAGTGGAAGAAGGTTAGAACTGGCTTTAATCCACTTCATCCATCTCTAGCCACAGTGAGAGTACACTGGCTTCCGCGTGCGTGCCCAGAAGATCTGAGTTTAGCGACTAGAGATTTCTGTTTCGTGGGTCCATAGTTTGTGGGAAAATAAGGAGTCAGGCTGGCAGGTTCAACTTCTTATTTCACTAACTTCCTATAATGATTCTACCTCTAATGAGGTGAATTACTACTGCATGAAAAAGGAGAAAAAAGGGTTTTGGCCATCTTAGCTAATAAATCACATTGACTGGATGGCTGATCAGATCAATTGTGCATAAATCAGTGCCTTAAAGAGTCTTAAACTAAGATTCTACCAAAGACCAATCGATCCACCAGCTTGTGTAAAGGCATGGTCTCTTGCCCATAGCAAACTGAACAGGAGTCCACAATATTGAAACTGTTAATATGCTGTCAAGTGTTGAAATGAATGTTTTCAGATCTCAAGAACATGGCTGTGATGAATAAAGCAGTTGTGATTGGGCCACATCACCTAATACATTTTTGTCTTCTCTAGTTCACTTTCATTCGTTAGCAAGGAATTGTAATTCTCAATACATATATGAAAGTTAAGTTTCAAAAGCTATATCAAGTATAATTTTGGGAGTTGTTTTCCACACAAATATCATTATGTTATTTCAAGAAGAAATTGTTTTGACTGAGAGAAGTATTTCATTGCCATTGTAGCTATCATCTGAGATTTACTCATCTATAGACAACTCAGATTTATAAGAACAGTCTGGAAACTTGATTTCAAGTTTCAATTCTATCCATGACTACATAGGAGATCTTGGATTAGTCAACTGGAACTTTCATACTGTCAAATGTAAAATGGGGATAGTGAAAATAACTTTTCTGTTTATTTTAAAAGAAGGTTGTGAGGATAGGAATGTGATAGTAATTACTTGAAAGCACTTCAGAAATAGTAAAGTGCTTTTTAAGAGTTCTTATCTGTTTAGAATCCCACTGTGTGGGTGTGTTAGTTGCTCAGTTGTTTCTGACTCTCTGAGACCCCCATGGACTGTAGCCTGCTATGCTTCTCTGTCCATGGAATTCTCGAGGTAAGAGTACTGGAGTGGGTAGCCCTTTTCTTCTCCAGGGCATCTTCCCCATCCAGGGATCAAACCCAGGTCCTCCCACATTGCAGGCAGATTCTTTACCATCTAAGCCATCAGAATTCCCATTCCTTTTTAAAAATTGAGATATAACCTACATTGTGTGTAAAGTGTAATGTGTACAATTATTAATATTAATATATACTTCAAAGTTGCTAAGAGACTAGATCTTAAATGTTCTTACCCCAGTTGTGTTTTAAAACTTCTTTTACCAGAACAATGCACAAAAACATAAAGAAAAAAAACCTATGTTGATTCTTGCCATCATGCTCTCCTCTTTTTAAGGAAGTAACTAAAATCAAAACAATTAAATTCTTCTTTCTTAAAAGGAGAATTTGTGAATTCTGAAAAGTTAACAGCCTTTTTTATAAATATAAGGTTATTAAATTTTTATTGGCATTAACTTTGAAACATATGTTAAGTAACAGTTTAACATGACAGAATCTTTAAAAAGGAAGAAAAGATGAAATACAGCCATAGCATCTGCAAAGGAAATAACTTATTTTGTTTTGAGGAGTACGACATCCAATATCTGCAGTAACTGCTATGCAGTTCTCTATGAAAGCAGGAGATTCTATGAAGTTTACATCAGGTTTTTCTTCCTTTTCTTTGTGCTAAGTCAGGTATTATGAATCTTTGATTTCTTTTTAAATTGCCTAGAGCATTCCATTTTAGTTAAGTCTGTAGGATTTTTTTAACCAAATACGTAACTTATAATTATTCTCTACCAAGAATCTCAAAATCCTCCCACTGGCTATTTTCTGGAGTCTCCTGTTTTGAAAATAAATTTGGGATAGGTGTTCAAGCATCTTAACATAAAATTTGGTGTCTGCCAAATATATGGTGAACTCATCAATATAATATAATGTTCCCTATCTCAGAATTCTGTTGTTCTTTGTCTTTTGATTTATGACACGTCTTGACATTTTTGTAAATTATGTAGCACACATTGTTTCTTCCATTGTTATATTGTGAAATTTAGTAGGCTGTTGAAATTGGATCTGATTGATTTTCTGCTTGCCATTTGTCTACAAAAGCATCTCATGTCTAAAATTCACCAGTGGAGGGGAAATCCAGGTGGATATCTCTTGGGGCATTCTTCCTTTATGTATGAATAGCTAAAGTTTTGAAGTGTTTGTGATCTGCTGTTAACAGCTTTAAATACAGTTAAGGAGATGCTTGCTGATAGAAAATCTCCTTACTTCTTGAACTCATCAATTCATTTTGAAACTTGAAGGAATTTAATTTCTGGTGACTAATAATTACCTCCCCATGATTTTTCTAGGCTATTATCTTGTCTCTATCTTGCTAAAATTCTCTGGTACTTTCTGTCACATGGTGGACATTCATTACAAATATAATTGACTTTCTTATAGAATTTTTCTTTGGGTATTATTGAATTTTATTAAAATACTTTTATGAGATTCTTAATTTTGGAGTGTTTTATAACCAAGAAATTAAAGCATGGATGCAGTATATATGTTCTAGATTTTTATGTGGAAATAACAAAATGAAAGTATATTTAACACTAGTTCTTCAGCATAATAGAAGATGTCTTAAATTCTGGAATGTGTCACATATTCTTGCAGTAGTTTAAGCACAAATATTTAAACTTTGTGAATCTTCATACATGTGTAATTTACTAAGATTGATATTTTATCTTTATTATTTTAATCAAATTATTAATTGAAGTTAATCTATCAGATTAATTATGAAAGATCATAAAAATATAATTTTTGAAGTACCTAAAAATTTTAATTGAGAGACCAGGCAAAAAGTAAAAGTATATATGTATGCAATTTAAAGCATTACCATTATACTAAAAATTATAGTTACTATTATTAGTGGTTACTATTTGCTAGATGTTATCGCATAATAGCCCTAAGAGGTAGGTTCTACCTGCTTTTAAAGGAAGATGAAGACACTAAGAGTTAGAGCAGTCAATTGACTTGACCCAGGTCACACAGCTAGTACCTCGGTAAAGATACTAGCTACTGCATAGCAAGTAGAGGGAACAGAACTCAAGAAGTTTCATTCTGGGAGTTTTATTTTCTATTTTTCTATTCAAATAATTATTAACTAATGACTCTAATCTAGACTGAAATTTGAAGATCATAAGTTATTTGAAAATAATGGCAATAATATAATTTTATCAAAAATATTCAAGAGATAATGAGTGTATTCTGTGAATCTGTAGCAATTTAGTAGTTTCATTGGAAAACATTAACTTTTTTTTTTACATTAAAGATGTAGGGTAAGCCAGTTATAGTTTCTTTCTTTATGAGAAATACAGGCATGACATTCAATTTTCTATTTATTAGCATGGTAGATTAATTTTCATCATCTCTTTAACTAAATGTTAGAAGCCTGTGGTATATCCTTCCAGGTACAAAGTATATTTTCTTACTCCCTTTTTATTTCTTAAAAATCTGTTACAGTGTATTTTAAAAGTTCTTTAGTTCATTATCATCAGTGGACAATCACAGCAAAACAAGTTGTATCAGTTCAGTTCGGTTCAGTCGCTCAGTTGTGTCCGACTCTTTGTGACCCCATGAGTTGCAGCACGCCAGGCCTCCCTGTCCATCACTAAGGTCAAATTTTGTTCATACATAAAATTTGAAATAATTGCAATTTTAATTTAATTAATCCATACCTTTAGATCAATGGCTAACTGTGGGGAGAAAACAATTGAGTAAGTGGGTTTAATTCAGTTGTAGTTCCAGTCCATTTGTGACACATTCTAATTTCCATTCTGTACTTGTTTTATGGTTCCATTTGAACAGTACTGTCAGAGTAAGTGACTTCCCTGGTGGCTCAGATGGTAAAGCGTCTGTCTACAATGCGGGAGACCTGGGTTCTATCCCTGTGTCGGGAAGACTCCCTAGAGAAGGAAATGGCAACCCACTCCAGTACTCTTGCCTAGAAAATCCCATGGACGGAGGAACCTGGTGCAGGCTACTGTCCATTGGGTCCCAAAGAGTTGGACAAGACTGAGCAAAGTATAAAAAAAGTGTTAGTTGCTCAGTCGTGTCTGACTCTTTGCAACCCCTGGACTTGTAGCCTGCCAGGCTCCTCTGTAAATGTAATTCTCCGAGCAAGAATACTAGAGTGGGCAGCCATTCTGAGTAAGCTACTCCTATTACTGAGAGGTTGCCACTCCTATTACTGAGAGGTTATCACTCCCAATGGATATAAATAGGTTATTTTTGAAAGCTTGAAAACTATTCATCTGAGCATGTAATTGGGATTTAAACATTTCTTGTATAGGAGATAAAGCCTACTATAGGCAGAGTTTGTGACAACTCTTCCCATTTTTAAACTGGGAGGTAGCCATGGGCAGTTTAAGGTGGTGTCTGTTTTCCTACATTTATTGTTCTTAGGAATAAACTTCCTCATCCATTCTCAATTATCCATCTGGATGCCTTCTTCCATTCAAGTAGCTTGCCCTTCTTTTTGATGTCTTTAGATCTCTTTTTCCCCTAATTTCTTTTTCACAGAAGGAAAAGTACTTGGTATTTTGGCATCTTTGTACTCTGTATGAAAAACTTGTCATTTATCAGATCGGCACCTTGCTGCAATGTGCAAGTTCCTTGGTGGGGAAGCTGCATCACTTTTGCATTTAAATCTATTCACTTTAATTCAAGTGTGGGAAATAATGTTTTTTTCACCAGGTAAGTATCATGTGAAGAAAGTGATGGAACTCTTACTATTTCAATATATCTACAGTTAAAATAAGGAATTCACTGTAGTAAGAGCTAAATATTTTGAGTTTTTCTGTTAATGTTAAGTGTCTCATCAAAGTCTCGCATAAGTGAAAGAAGAGAAATTAAAACGGACTGAACAAAATGTTTGGGGAAGGAGGAAGGAGTTGGGACTAACTTTGTAGTGTTTGATTAACAAGGCTGTCAGTCATAAATGGCATAAATCAGGAACAACACTGTCATTTCTTATTCAAGAGAGAAGATAATAGAATTTATTTACAGTATTTCTCAATGACTTATGTATTTTAAATGGTGGTTTGCTAAATTACATCAAATGTGTGTTGAACAGGTGGCACATGCCTTGATGTTTCTACAGGTTTATGTCCGTCTATCATTGACCCTACTAGCGGACTCGTTACAGAGCTCTCCCATGGCCTCCCATTCTGGCCCTGGTTGCCTGTCCTCTGTGATTTGAACTGTTTCCTCACAATCTTGTCTTTTCAAATAAACCATACTTAGTGAAATAAAGTAAATTCATGGACGTAAACTCTTTCGCTAGTTCTGCTACAAATTTTAAGTACATTGAAGTTTCTGTTTTAAATTGTTCATTCATTTTAGATTCTCAAATCTTTATTCTTTTTTGTAACTTTCAGTGCTAGGATTCAGAGCAGACTTTTCTCTGGAAAGACAAGAAGGGCTGAAGGAAGCAGCTCCATTTTTACTTCTGCTAGAGACCCCG
Organism: Neotragus moschatus; assembly: GCA_006410615.1. Lineage (NCBI taxonomy): Eukaryota > Metazoa > Chordata > Mammalia > Artiodactyla > Bovidae > Neotragus > Neotragus moschatus. The sequence continues at coordinate 742,930 of SJYA01001806.1, forward strand.
CTCCAGTACTCTTGCCTGGAGAATGTCATGGATGGAGGAGCCTGGTAGGCTGCAGTCCATGGGGTCGCTCAGAGTCGGATACAACTGAGCGACTTCACTTTCACTTTTCACTTTCATGCATTGGAGAAGGACATGGCAACCCACTCCAGTGTTCTTGCCTGGAGAATCCCAGGGACGGGGGAGCCTGGTGGGCTGCTGTCTTTGGGGTTGCACAGAGTCGGACACGACTGAAGCGACTTAGCAGCAGCAGCAGCAGAGACCTCTGTCTTAAAGATCTGACTTTGCTGTTTCCTCTTAAGAAATTTGATTCTTTGCATTTATGACTTCCCTAAGGAGACTGTCACTCTGTTTCGCAATGTGCTCATTTAAATGTTTGTAAGAAATACACACATCAGGTTTAAGCATTAGGCAAAGCTGCCTGTAACTTTCATAAGTGTCTTTCTAGATGATCCTAATATGCATGGTCCCTGTGCTTTTTTCTTGGCCCAACATATTATTGCATCAAAGAACACTTCAACTGGGTCTTGGCATATAGTATATCTAAACTGAACTTTTTCTTCACTTGTATGGATCTAATAAACAAGGAAAGTTTCTTGGGGAAACTTAAATTTTATTATAGGGTGTTAAATTTGGAGTTTAGAGTACTGTTGTTTCCAAAATTGAATAGAGTCCTAGAAGCATCAGGATTATATTTTACATCGCTCAGGTGACATAGGGTAGTAAAAAAGAAGCCAAACAGATTTTTCATAGAGTAGTGGTTTCAATATTGAAATGTTAGAAGTACCTCTGGTTCACTAACTGTGAAATGTTATTGGAAATTAAGATTACTTCAAAGGAGATGTGTCTCACCTGAGCTCACTTTGTTTGCTAGTGTTCTAAGAAGACATCCAGAAGTCTTCAGCAAGTAAGAAGAATAGATACCTTTTGACTGGGAAATCATTTTTCATTCTGTTATCGAACTTGCTGAGTAAGTTATAGGATAAATATTTTAAAATTTAGATTTGAATAATAGGTGATTATTTAAGTGTCTCCTCTGTTTTTTTTTTTTTTTTCCTCATCTCTACTAACAGTTCCTCATCATCCTTCAATTCTTTACCATTTTTCCAAGTCTCTTTGGGGTTCATCTTCTTCCTGCAATTACTTCCTTCAATTTACTCAGCTCTCAGTGTCCTTTATAAAGTTCACATTATGGAATGATATTTCCTATTCTTCTATCAACACTGTTTTTTTGCAAGGCGCTAGCCTAGGTATTTCCCTTAACTCTCATGATGGTCCTATCTCCATTTTAAAGGAGGGTACTGAGTTACAGAGAAGTTAGATAAATCCACCCAAGGCAGTGGGTGCTAAATGAGGCGGTGACCTCAGGGATTCTAATTCCAGATCCTACACTTCTAACTACGAAAAGACCCTTATCCTAAGGAGAGTTGCGTACACTCATTTGGGTTTTAGCTTTCTCGCTTGCCAGTCCGGGAGGCTAACACTTAAACAACAAGATGAGGATTTAAGGAAAGGAGGACAAAATTAAAAGCCGCAGAAATCACAAACTACATATATGTTAGTAGGAATACATAGAGGTAACTAAGAATTCAATAAATAACCTTTGCCAGATCCTGTTTGGGAAAGAGAGTTCAAAAATTAGCACTTACAATCAGTCAGTGTAAAATCCATGGTGACCAACTTCTTGGCAGCAGTTCTACAGTGACCTTAGAAAGTTATAGACTGGTTTTAACCCCATTCCTAGACAGTCGCACTCAGCAGTACTTGTTTGTCTCCAGTATTACAAACAAGTGTGTTTGTTTAGTGAAAACAGCAACCATCCTGAGCAGTCTCAAGGCTGGCAACTATAACCAAATTTAATTTTCACCTACATTTTACAGTTTATTCATGGTAGGAAGTGTTTCTATTCAAACATCCTTCCAGTGGACTAAGAAAAAGGGGCATTTTCTGTCAGATCAAGTTTCAACTCTGAGGTTTTATTAAAGATGAAATTAAATAGAGAATTGCTTTCTCATTAGAAAATAGGTAGAATTACATTTGCAATTCTTAGTTGCTGTACCATACCTATTAGTACTATCAGAAATCCTGGGAGGAAAATATTGCAGTACATCAAGCAGAATTCAAAGACAGTAAATAGACAAATATCAATACATTTTTCAGTTAAAATCTTGTGATTTCACGACACTGTGTGTTTTGTGTTTCAGAAAATACTGTGGTTATCAGGAAAATGAAAGTCTTCTTTATGAAAGTTACCTTTAGAGGCTCCTAAAATGTAAAATACACCCTTAGGCATGTAAAACAGTGGTACCACCATAATGTAGACATGGGCTAAGACTTTTTTGGTGTTCTTCCTTAATTTTATACCTGCTCTTTATCGTTGTTTTAGACAGAGGAAAAGTGATAAAGTCTTTGTCCAAGTTCATAAATCATATCTCTCTTGAAATCCAAGCTTAAAGACTTGAATAGGAACAAAATTAAAATAAAATTTATCTGCTCAGATACTGGCATGGCCTTTAGCACTTGATTGCGTTCTTTTTACATGTTTTATTGCCTTGCTCTGTTTTTCTTTTTATCACCTTTTCCTTTTATTCATTTTGCATTTTTCATTATTCTTTACCCTAATTTTGTAGTGTTAGCAAAGTATCCATCTACATTAATGAATTTAAGTATTCTGAAATTAAAGCAAAATAAGCAGACATAATTGTGCAAATACATAGAATGATACCTTTAAAAACAGGCCCTTGTTATTTTTCTAGGGATTGGTCATTGGCCTGGGTGGAGATCACAGATCAGGATATATCTGTTAACCAGGATTCGGAGATTGGCTGGCAAATAGAGGTATTGGCCACCTCAGGAAGGGCTGTTTGTTATACAGTAAAGGAATTTGAAGATTATTTGATAAATGATGAAAAATAATTGGAAGATTTTTTTCTTCTGGGAGATTTTTAATTAGAGGAGTATGATGATTGAACTTTTGGTCTGGATAGGTAGCTGTGATCCTCAGAAGGGTGAACTAATAGCATTTTAAACTAGAGACTGTGACAGTAATCCAGTTTGAAATAGCCACGCAGCAACAGTGAGGATTGAGAGAGGAAAAAGGAAAGAAGAGAAATTAAAATGGACTGAGTCAAATGTTTGGGGAAGGAGGAATGAGTTGGGACTAACTTTGTAGTGTTTGATTAACAAAGCTGTCAGTCATAAGACCATGAGGAGAAGAAGAAGGAGGAGAAGGTTTTAATAAATACAAGTAAGTCCGTTTTGAAGGCTTTGAGTTCAAAATTGTGAATTATCCAGGTGATGTCAGAAACACATATCGAGGATTCAAGGGAAAAATCAAGAGTGATCCATCAATTTTATTGTGAACTTTTAGAGAAATATTGAAGTGGAATATGGGTTGTGGCTATCAAATAATAAATGAGATTTTTCAAGGATTTGATATTAATGAATTGACAAAATTATAATACTCTCTTTGATGTTTAAAATAACACTGCTTTTTGTGTCTTCTGGCTTAAATAACTTTTTGAAAACTGTATACATGAACTTTTTACATGAAAAATTATTCTTAATTCCCTGAGGTCAGCTATTTTCCATTATGAATTATTCAATGTTAAATGGCAGTCAGAGATAGAGACTGACAGAGAGCAGGTCTTCTATGCTGCTGAGTCATGATTGTGACCCTAAGAAATAGCTTTATTGTGTTTGATTCTAAGCCTGTGATAATAACCAGTGTCAAAAGATGAGAACAGTCTGTACCAGAATTTGAAAAATACCATTGATTAAAAATGAAAGCTCTGTTAACAGAGCTCACCTGAAGCTCTCAGCTGACCTTTTGGTAAGAAAGCTGCTACAAACCAGAGTTAGGCTCCGTGGAAGGTAGCAGAAGATCCAATTTGCAGACTGAGTTTATGAGCTGACGCTGGGTGATTAAATCCAATATTAGGACACAGGACCAATGTTAAGGACTGTGCTTTAAAATCAACATGAATAATTACAAACAGCAAAGAAATATCATGACACCATTTAAAAAGCAAGAGCTCATGATCTACTATAAATCAATCTCAACACTAATAAACTAAGACTGTTTTAGAATTACTTTTAAACTCAGTGTTGTCATACCAGATGCCTTACAAACCTTAATGCACTTGTGTTTTGGTGACATTTCTGTCAAGGCATTGACACCAGAATTTTATTTCCTATATCCTCATTTTATTAATAATTCTATTTATCTAATCATAGCTAGTCAATCTAATTCTTAGAGTCTGTATAAAAGACTCTTCTGTACAAAATTAGTGAGTTTTTATCTGCCTAAGATGTCTTTGTTAAATAAGAGAATATAATTATGATCAGGAATAATTTAGAGAGCTAATATAATCATATTCATTGGAGAATGATGTACTGTGTTCATCGAACCCCTTTTTGTTAAGATTCCTCTATTAATATGACTCTCCAGTGCTGTACAAAAAATAAATAGCAGCAAAGTTTTACCTGAACACTTCAAAATATCAGCTTTCTACTAACAGAAATTATCCCACTCTGGATGAGTCTACCAGTTTGCATTTAGTTTTGAGTTTATATTTCCATTGTATCTGTTTATTAACCATTAAATGCAATATCATCATGATTTTGAAATTTAAGCTCATGTAGCCTTTGCTAGTAGGCAGTGCTTAGACTTTTCATACTGACATGTCTACCGGCCTGCCTTCAGACTTTTCCTCTAAAAAGGTCACTATTGATTTGATTGGCGAGGGAATATAAGCAGTGCCAACTTTGTTTGTTTATGTGTTTAGTTCATTTTAGGCTTAACCAATGTTGCCCATCTATAATTTATACCTACGTGAGAGAGGACAGTGATAACTGGGAATCATCATTACCCAAATTTCCAACTCAGTTGTTGTTAAATTCTCACCACTTAACTTTGGCAGAATGTTAAAAAAAACATTTTAGAAATGCTACTCTCCAACTGAATAAATAACACCTTCCTTGAATGCCTATAAATATAGGGTATCTTTAACACTGAAGTTGATGAGTTACTGTTTCATAGATGTACCCAAAAGTTTTCAAGAAAAAAAGATTTTATATATTATCATATGTGTAAGATTCCTCAATGCATAGAAATTTTATTTAAAATAAATTTTAATGAGGGAGTATATTTAGTAATTACCTTACATTTGCTACTAGAGAATAGTACATATGCATTTTGCCCTATAGTTCAGTTCAGTCACTCAGTCGTGTCCAACTCTTTGCGACCCTATGAATTGCAGCATGCCAGGCCTCGCTGTCCATCACCAACTCCCGAAGTTCACTCAGACTCGTGTCCATTGAATCAGTGATGCCATCCAGCCATCTTATCCTCTGTCATCCTATTCTTCTCCTGCCCCATTATAATCCCTCCCAGCATCAAAGTCTTTTCCAATGAGTCAACTCTTCGCATGAGGTGGCCAAAGTACTGGAGTTTCAGTTTTAGCATCATTCCCTCCAAAGAAATCCCAGGGTTGATCTCCTTCAGAGTGGACCGGTTGGATCTCCTTGCAGTCTAAGGGACTCTCAAGAGTCTTCTCCAACACCACAGTGCAAAAGCATCAATTCTTCAGCACTCAGCCTTCTTCACAGTCCAACTCTCACATCCATACATGACCACTGGAAAAACCATAGTCTTGACTAGGCGGACCTTAGTCGGCAAAGTAATGTCTCTGCTTTTGAATATGCTATCTAGGTTGGTCATAACTTTTCTTCCAAGGAGTAAGCATCTTTTAATTTCATGGCTGCAGTCACCATCTGCAATGATTTTGGAGCCCCCCAAAATAAAGTCTGACACTGTTTCCACTGTTTGCCCATCTATTTCCCATGAAGTGATGGGACCGGATGCCATGATCTTCGTTTTCTGAATGTTGAGCTTTAAGTCAACTTTTTCACTCTCCCCATTTTGCCCTTAATCTTTCCTAATTTCACATTGTTATTACTCTCTATTTACTGCTCAACAGAACCCCCCAAAATGTACATGTGTATATATGTGCACGGATGAAGTGATTGTGATTTTCATCCATTTTGTGCATCTGTTCAATGCATATTTGTTACACACTAAATAAGTAGCAGGCATTCTTCTTGGTGCTTTGAATATACCAGTGAGTATAACTGACCCAAATCCCTGCCTTCATGGGGCTTATATTCTAGCAGCCAGAGTTGGGGTGGTCAGACAGACAATGAATAATAAGCATGATATATACATAAATAGCATAGTTTTAAGGTGATAAATATGATAAAAACAGATTGGGGTGAGGGAAGTGTGAAATGTGCGCATTGAACATTTGAACAGTTGATATTTTAAATCAAATGGTCAGGACTTCCCTGATGGCTCAGTGGTTAAGAATCTGCCTGCCAGTGCAGGGGACACAAATTCGATCCCTGGTCCAGGAAGATCCCACGTGCCTCAGAGCAACTAAACCCATATGCCACAGCAATTGAGTCTGTCTTCTAGAGTCTGCACTCTGCAAAAAGAGAAGCCACGACAATGAGAAGCCTGTGTACTGCAACGAAGAGTAGCCTACACTCATGGCAACTAGAGAAAGCCTGCACACACAACAAAGACCCAGGCCAGCAAGAAATAAATCTTTAAAAATAACTAAATAAATAAAGTGGTCAGAGGAGGCCTCGTTGAGAAAATAATAACTTGAGTCAGTCTAAAGACATTTGAACAAAGCTTATTTTTCTTGGTATTTTCTCTAACTTTGATATCCAGCTTAGCAAAGGAGGGAAGTGTGGGTCAGAGTTGGTGGAATGAGGTTTTTCCTTTTATACGAGTAGGGAAAGGTTAAAAATTGATCACTATTCAAAGGTACAGAGCATGAAATAACATATAGGTACAACTTAGATTTTTAAAATCTGTCTCTACTTCTTGCTGTCTCTGTAAACTTAGTGTTTGTAAGAATACAAGCTTCTATTTACCAATCTCTAAAAGTCAGATGATAATACTTGGCTTATATCAAATAGAATCATTTCTATTAAGGGTTTACTACAGTGACTGACATATTAACTACTCAATAGACATTAAGAATTATTTTTTTATTTAATATTTTAACTTTATTGTTTGAAAATGCAGAATTTTTCAAAGTCTACCAAATAGAGCTTTCTTTCTAAAGAGAAAATATTGAGCATTAAGAATTTTCCATTATGGTACGTTTTTTATGGTCAAAGAAATATATGTGATTTGCAATATTTTTGGTGCAAAATCTGATCAAACAAGGTAAGACTGTTACCAGTACTCCAAGCTGAGTATCCAGGATAAACTCTGTATTTAAGGATTCTGTCCTTATTTGGAGTTTCATAGAAGTATTTTAATTTCTCAAGTTGGTAAATAGACTCAAGTGATTACTATTTATTTAGTTTGTCTTGTGTCTAGTTGCTCAGTGTTGTCTGACTCTTTGCTACCCCATGGACTGCAGCACGCCAAGTTCCTCTGTCCATGGGGATTGTCCAGGCAAGAATACTGGAGTGGGCTGCCATGTCCTCCTCCAGGGGATCTTCCCAACCCAGGGATCAAACCCAGGTCTCCCACAGGAGGATTCTTTACCAGCTGAGCCACCAGGGAAGCCCTAGTCTGTCTTAAGAGATATTAAAAATTCTAAATACATTAGGGAATTTCCATGTCTGGGTATCTTTAAAAGGTACTAGAACAATTTTAGTAGAATATTAGGAAGTCAGTCTATTACGCTTTAACCTTCCTTATTTTGACATTTCTTCTCCTGAATAACTGACTTTCATCACACTCAGAATGGCACATAGGGCAACCATAACATTTACTGGCCAAACTGGAACACGGAATAAACACAGGCAGTATTAACGATTATGCTGTGACAATAGGTAAAATCTAGGACCATCCTGGGCAAATAAATTGTGGGATCATGGAGTTACAGAGCAGCTTTTCCACCAACACATAGAGGTTCTAGCCCATGGTTTAGGGATGAGCAGTCCTAAAAATGTATGAGATAATTGTTACCTCAGGGATAATTTGAGTAGAGAAAACAAAATTACCTTCCTTGGAGGCAGGCCAGGAGAGCAGGATTCTTGCCCTTGTTTCTTATTTTCATTTTAATAAGGGTTATAGAGTTTCTCATGAATACCAGTTGATTAAAAGCTAGTTTCAGTTCATACTTCTTAAGACATCTTTTTAGGTAAGACTTCTTCAAGTCTTTTTGCTTCATTTCTAGTATTTATACACATCTCAAACAAGGCCTGGATTTGCCTTGGTATCTCTTTTACCAAGAGCACAAGCCAGTTTGTTTTTGAATAGACTGATAGTTACTGTTTTCAAATATCTGCCTTTTTTTCTGTTTTGGTCTTTGGTGACCATGTATTTGAGCTGATATTCCCAGTGTTTTAGCCACAGTCTTCACCAACAAATATGTCCAGAGAAGAATGATTTTGGTAGGGAATTGGGGAGAAACAGGAAGAATTTCAGCAGGCCTGCCTTTTCTGTCTGCTTGTGCTCTGTCTGACCAGCCAGATTCTGGAGTGAGCCTCAACATTAAATTCCTCTACCATGTGTGGACAGCCAGTGAGAGAAAGAAGAGTCGGGATAAAGAAGGAGTCAAAAAAGCAGAGGTATAAACACAGTTGTGTATTTTAAAATGCTAATATATCAGAATCTACTTAGCTTCCAAAAGTTATGCTCCTTCTCTCTTCTCAAATCAAGAATGCATACATTATTTCTATGATCTGAAATGAGTATTATTCCCAATATCTTATATCAAATGCATATTTGCTACACACAAATATGACTCCTGATATCATATTAGAGTCACAATTTTTTTTTTTTTTACAATCAGTTTGTTAGTTTGAGGTGTATAACAGAGTGCTTCAGGTGTTTATGTGTTGTGTGTGTGTGTGTGTGTGTGTGTGTGTGCACGCATTTTGTTGTTGTTCGGTCACCAAGTCGTATACGACTCTGTGACCCCCATGGACTATATAGCACACCAGGCCTCCCAGTTTCTCACCATCTCTTGGAGTTTGCCCAAGTTTGTGTCCACTGAATTGGTGATGCCATCCAACCATCTCATCCTCTCTTACCCTCTTCTCCTCCTGCCTTCAATCTTTCCCAGCATCGGGGTCTTTTCCAATGAATTGCCTGTTCACATCAGGTGGCCAAAGTATTGGAGCTTCAGCTTCAGTATCAGTCCTTCCAATGAACATTCAGAGTGTGTGTGTATGTGTAGATATGCCTTTTTAGATTCTCTTCCATTATAAGTTATTACAAAATATTGAGTGGAGTTCCCTGTGCTATGCAGAAAGACCTTGTTTATCTATTTTATATATAGTAGTATATATCTATTCATCTCAACCTCCTAGTTTATCCCTCTTCCCCTTCCCCTCTAGTAACCATAAATTTGCTTTTTATGTCTGTGAGTCTCTTTCTGTTTTGTAAATAAGTTCATTTTTCATTAAGATTGCACATGTGAGTGATATCATGTATTAATTGTCTTCCTCTTATCTGGCTTACCTCACTTAGTATGATAATCTCTAGGTCCATCTTTGTTGCTGCAAATAGAATCACAATTTTTGAAATGGGAAAAACTAAACCAATTTTAATAGTGCATAAAAAAGCACTTACTGAAATGCTAAAATGACTACTATACCTTTTATAAAGAGATTGAGTCAAGCGCAGGCTAGAGAGAGGGGTAGTGAGATAACAGAGGCATAAAAAAGTATGTGGAATTATTTGCTGAATTCTTCAGGTTCTGGCTTCATTCTTGGGACTACTTTCCGTTATAGAGGTAGTGATTCCAGCAATGATGTCCCATTATAGTATTTTTAGAGGTGCTCTTGGGCACCATAGCTTTAGATAGGAGAGATTAGGTGGATATTCAGGGTCTTTGAGGCTGGTTTACTTCCCTGGTTTGTTATATGAGAACCTTGCATCATCCATTTTGCCTCTAATCACGTTTTCCTTTTCTGGTGTGTGCTTTGCTCATAACCCCAGTTTTATATCATAACACTTGCTGTATCAGCACCCGTTCTCTTTCCAGTGCTCAATTTTAAACAGCCTCATTATGAAAAATATAGTACTTAAAAACACGGCATAAATGTGTATTACTTCAGTACAGATAAAGAGATTATTGAGAAATGCACTGAGTGCTGAACTAACTTTATCCTAAGGGGCATTTCACTATTTTAATTGATTTTTTTTTTCTTGTCTATTTTATTAAAAGAGTCCTTGGAGAAGGTAAATGGTAGATTACTTCCGGAAACAAAGGAACGCAACTTATCTGTTATGACTACCAATGTGTCCATATTTCTGTAAAGTTAAACATTTTCTCATCATTTCAAAATAGCTTATAATGATGAGTAAAATGATGAGGCACACTAGTTATAACTCCAGCTAGTGTCTACTGAATTTCTAAGCATCGTGTGCAGTATGGGAAAATTCACATACCTTTTACTTCTCTGTGGCAGTTTTTTGACAAGAATAGGGCTCACAATTTATTGTGTCAAATATAGTAATTATTAAAATATTTTCTTATGCTTCCCTCATAGCTTCGTTGGTAAAGAATCTGCCTGCACTGCAGGAGACCTGGGTTCGATCCCTGAGTCAGGAAGATTCCCCTGGAGAAGGGAAAGGCTACCCACTCCAGTATTCCGGCCTGGAGAACTCCGTGGACTGTATATAGTCCATGGGGTTGCAAAGAGTCGGACACGACTGAGCGTCCTTCACTCTCACTTTCACTTTGACTTCTGAAAGCCATACATTTGATGTCAAGTCAAAATTGCATGACACTATCACACGTCTTTATGATATCTGTAAATTACAAAAGTTTAGATGACTAAATAGTCTTATAAATCTCAGTGGTTCAAAGGCTTATAAAACCCTCGGGTTCTGTTACCAAATCTCAGAGTTAGTTTGGACTCTGGGTTGCGATGTTCATACAAGCTCAGATACAGTTAAATTTAAAGTTCAAGCATCTTTGGTGGTGGTTTAGTTGCAAAGTTGTGTCTGAGTCTTGTGACCGCAGGGACTATAGCCTGACAGGCTCCTTTGTCTATGGGATTTCCCAGGCAAGAACACCTGAGTGGGTTGCCATTTCCTCCTCCAGGGGATCTTTCTGACCCAAGGATAGAACCTGCGTTTCCTGTGTCTCCTGCATTGGCAGGTGGATTCTTTACCACTGAACCAGTGAGGATTCCCTCAAACCTTATTACATGCTAAGTAACTTCAGTTGTGTCTGACTCTCTGCATCCCCATAGACTGTCGCCCGCCAGACTCCTCTGCCCATGGAATTCTCCAGGCAAGAATACTGGAGTTGGTTGCCATGCCCTCCTCCAGGGGTTCTTCCTGACCCAGGGATTGAACCATGTCTCCTGTGGCTCCTGCAGTAGCAGGCAGATACTTTACCACTGAGCCACTGGAACAGCCCCAATTACTGCTCCCCCAAAATTGGTTGATGTAATAAAAATCATGATGCTACATGATGTGTTTATAAATCATAGTTTACACCTCTGTTTTCTACTCTTTCACTTATACTTTAAGTGATGGTATGTGCAGAGTAGGTTTAATTTACATATATTTTCCCTCTCATATGTAGAGGATAAACCTTGAATCTTTGTCATTTAGACACAGGAAGACAAAGTAAAATGTGTGGAAGTGTAAGTTCTTCATGGCTTCTCAAAATACTCAGATGTGTTTGAGTAGATGAGATCCATATCCAGGAGACCACAGAGCTCATAACTCAGCAGGTCCAGGGCCCCAGCTACAGGCATCCCTCAGCCAATCTTCCCCATCTCACTGGCCCAGTTGCTGCACATGGATCCAGTATTCTGGAATTTATTTATTTTTTTTTTAACATCAGTGTTGCCTCTTCTCTATTAAATATTTTCCTTCTTTGTGGTCTTCAAAACTTTTTCCTTAAATAGATCTAAGGAGAGAACATTTTGAAGGAGGGATGACTTTCCTGTTAATATCTTTGTGAAGCCATATGGGCTACATTTTCTCCAAAAAAAGAAGAGGAATTCAGTTTGCTTTTCTTAATTGCCTTTTCTCCAAAAGAAAAAAACAAAGAAAAAAATATAGAAACATTTATTTCTTCCCTTTTTAGAATGAGTAGGAGATATTTAAGTATAAAAACAGTGCTAGCTTTCCTATTTAACTTACCAAATACATTAAAATGAGAATAAACAAAATGAGAAAATAAACCAATTCATTTGAAACTAATGGGCTGTCTACCATGCCTTTTCTAACATTTTCGTATTTCAGTTAGTAGAAAATGTCATGTTGAGAAATTATATTGATCAAAACCTACATTTGAAGAAGTTCTATCAAAACATAAAAAAAAAGATAGTTCGTTCTAAATCTAACTAATGTCTATTTGAGTTTTAAATATCATTTTGCTGTTAGGCAAAAATGAACTCATTTTACCCATCTACAGCAGTTTTCTGATGAGACTGGAGGTTGCAACTCATCAGAAATTACTATTAAAACAATTTCTTAGCTTAACTTTCCCTATTTCCCATATTAAAAAATAGCAAAGTCACTTCTTTTTATGTTTATGTAAACCCCAGGCATTTCAGCTAATGTTTACTTTTAACAATATCTAATATGTTGGAGTCAAATTATTTTACTATTGGGTAGAACAGTATGCCTGTTTTAAAAATGAATTGTTGCCTTACTGTTTGTATTCAAAAGCAATGATACACATTTAGAAGAAATAAATATTCTCTTCTTTTGTCAATAAGAGACCCACTTCATTTATTCCTATTTAGTTGTCTTCTTTTTTTGTCGGGATTTAGACTAATGAGAAAATCTCCGAAAGATTCTTGACTGTCTAAACACCAAGCACGCTAATGCTTCTCAATAGAAATAACACAAGAAATGCGTTCAAAGACAATACGTCGCCTGAGAAATTCTTGTGTGCTGACAGCTCTCCAACAGTGTTGTCACAGCAGGAAGACATCAGTTGAAGAAACAGATAGTGACCTCAAAAAAAGTCTGGTCAGCAGTGTGGACAGGGTTTCACAAGATTATAAATCACCCCAGGGTCACTCTGTTCCCACCATAAAGAGAGCATGGTCGTTTTATTGTAATCTAATAAGAGATGGGAGCAAAGGACAGCTCCAGTGTGTGTTTGCAAAAAAAAAAAAAAATTCTTGATTACAGTTTCAAAACTATACAGTTTCCCTCCTATTGAAGTGCAGATTATAGGGGTTAAGGCCATGTTAGTATTGGATTACCTTTTATAGCTGTATGTTATCCTCCAGTTCATGAATCAGAAAGTACTTAAATTAAACTGAACATTTGGGAGTAATCCCAGTATGCAGCAGGGTGATACAAAATTAATCATGATTTGGTCATTATTAAGCCTTTCATTGGAAGGGGGTCTTTCACAGAATCAGAATAGTAAATCTCCAGTGGGTATATATATATATACATATATATATAAATATGAAAAAAAAGTGTATAACAAGTTACATTAGTATTGGTTTCATGCGGAAATGATTTAATAGAAGAAAACATGCCTTTATATAAAACTGTGTAAAAGAGATACAAACATTAAGTCTGGAATGAATCACTAGCAGATTTGACTGTTTCTCGTATTCTTGCTTTTTATAATACGAACTTGTATTTGCAAGTTTGCGTATTTATTTCTATATGCTTTTAAACTAAATGGGTACTAAATATTTTAAACAATCTATTCTGACATGAGTGAAGCTAATAATTTGATATTTAAAATATTTAGGAATCAGAAAATCATTCTAATTAGATTAAGGGTTACTGAGGAAATGGAAGCCATAAATCTGAAGGAAAACTCCAGCTTTGATGACATTTAAAAACGGACATGCCTCTTCCTTTACCCTAACTGCACTTGATGTGGTGGTGAAAAGAAGGCTTTAACTTTATTCAGTCATTTTATCATTTATACTTAAGCTTTGTCTTCAGCACTATTTGATCTATATATATTTCTGGGACATAATCAGACGTCTTACCATTTAAATGGATTTTATTCCCTAACTTATCGCCTCTGCTTTGTCAGTTTGTTCCTCTGGAACCATGCTGACATCTAGAGATAACTCCTATCAGTCTTAGGCTATTGACTGAATTTTGATTGTGAAGAAGCCATCACTTAGAGTAGAGAAAAACGGAGTGAGGTGTTATTGCTGAGGATATATTTTATGCTACGGGTCCAAAACCCAAAGGTAAATAAGATGGAGTCTGTAGCTCTTCATTTTTTATTAGGTATGAGATGGACTCTGCAGGCTGTGTTTGTTCCCTGTTTTCCCTGTAGAAGTCACAGACCCCATGGTTTTTCTCTCACTTACTTTCTTGAGCAGAGATGAATGTGAAAGGGAATACAGACTCTCGAAGGATATTAGACTGGTCGGTTAAACATAGTGGGTCTTTAATTCATCTCAGTTTATTTTCCAGTTGTCAGTTTCTCTTTGCTTCTTCCTCATTTATATATGCTTAAGTAGGTGAGGAGGCAGATTTCAGCTGTGTCTCTTTGACTAGTAATTTCTCCAGTGCTGCTAAAAAGTGCTATTCCATGAACTGGAAACTGGAAACGATCAATATCCAGGTAAGTTCCTTTACTTTCTGAATATAGACAACACTACTTTTGAGACTTTCACAGGCTCCTTTAACCCAGCAAACAAAAGCTCTGAATGTCATTGCAAATTCACCAGGACAATAGTAACCAAATCCTTTCTAACTTATTCTAACTTTTACTGTGTCTCCCAATGACTGCAATAAGAATTTTGCATATAGAAGTAAGATATATTGATCTCAATATTTCAGACCTCTTCTGAATCTGTAATATTGCAGATGAGTTTCTTATACAGTTTCTTTTTGCTATTTCTAATAGTAATGATAGTAACAGTCTATATGAATATTTTAAATATATGGCGATTTTAGGAGAGTAAGCTAGTTTGAGTTCCTATATGTAGAAGACAGAAATCCTTCTCTATTTCTGCACTCTCTCTAGATAAAGCTTATGAATTAATTTACAGCAACCTCTACACTGAAATTTCTCATACAGCTAAGGCTTGCATATAGTCACCTCTTTTACATATGTATTTTTTCTCCGTAATCTTTATTGCTAGACTGTCTCAAATAGAATGTAAGTGCAAATGCCAACATATATTTTTGTTAGTGCCACTGAATAGACTGATTGAGGTAGAAAAACAAATGTACTTACTTTGATTTATCACTTGTGACATTAGCATGTACCATACTGCTCTCTGGGAAACAAAATGGTTGCACCTGAGGACAGTGATATAAACACTACTTTGATTATTTGAAACAAACCATTAGGCTTTGATGAAAGAACTATTACCATGGTGAATCCTGTACAGGGAGAGAGTGCTTGGGTATAATGGATGAGCAGCCTGCAATTACTTGTTTAGAATTTAAAGAAGTCATAGCTTAGTTTTTTTAGGAGGGAATAGATTCATAAAGCGAATTAAATTTTATTTGAATTTATATTGTAGAATTTTTACAGCGAATACATCCTTAGTTGCAGTAACTTTCTCATCTGTAAAATCAAATTAATTCAAATTAGATAAAATTATTCTAATGCCAAATGAATTGTGTTTTTAAATGAAGTCTAAAATTATTGTATTGTCTCTTTCAAAGAGAATTTCTTACATGAAATTTTGTTAATTTCCACCTAGAGACTAAAAGATGTTTCTTTTTACTTACTGTTTTAAAGGTATGTACAGACACAAACACACACAAAATTAAGCCTAGTTATGAATTGAATGTCTCTTTTATTATTTGTAGATAGAGACTTTACATAATTAAAACACAGAGATACACACACACACACATATATGTATGTATTTTCAATTACCCATGTACTAAAATTTCCCACTACATAAACATTTTATTTCAAAGTCATAAGCTAAAATATTTAAGTTCCTGAGAAGGGTAACTCTTTTAACTTTCTAGCATCACTGCATTACTGTGTATTTAATGTCAGATTAGACAATTTTATTTACTATTGAGAACAGACTTCAGGGAACAGGATTTAAGTAAGTTTACGTGGGAGGGGAGTATGGAAGATGAGCATGGCAGGAGAGGGCAAGTGGATACAAAAACATTCAGTTCAGTTCAGCTCAGCCGCTCAGTCGTGTCCGACTCTTTTCAACCCCATGAATCGCAGCACGCCAGGCCTCCCTGTCCATCACCAGCTCCTGGAATTCACTCAGACTTAGGCCCATCGAGTCAGTGATGCCATCCAGCCATCTCATCCTCGGTCATCCCCTTCTCCTCCTGCCCCCAATCCCTCCCAGCAATACCTTTAATGGGTGGAAGGTTTGGGACCCCAGAGGTGAGTCAAAAGACTGAAGATTTTAGATCTTGGAGACTCCAAGACAGAGGTGAGCAAGAGTGGGTGGTTCAAGGATGAGCCAATTCAAAAGAAGGACTTTCTGGCTGAGAGGGCAGAACAAAACCACACAGGACCACACAATGAAGAAGAACCCAGTCTTTTGCCCAATCTGGCATAAGCCTGCTCTAAAACCTCATAACCCACCTCTGTGAACAGTGACAAGTATTTCCCACAGTGTCTTATTCAAATAATTTACTTTTTTGTAGACACACATTAGGCTGTGACTGATATTGAATACATAATCTGATGCTCTCTATTATGATTTGTCATTTGAAAAGTACAAAAATGTAAAAAGATGTTTTAAAGTATTATGTTGATTAGTCTGCCCTCCATTTGGAGGTAGATGCCACAGGTACAATTAGCTTCATTTACCCATGAGGAAATGTGGATTTCTCAGGGGTGAAAGAACTTGCTCAAGGATGGTGAGCTGAAGAGAGAGAAGCAGAACCTGGATTTTATCTCTTGGTCCGGTGTGCCTTCCGTTAACTTGTAATGCAGCTTTCCATTTTTGAAAGATTGTGGTTTCCTGATTCAAAGGGTTTAAGTCTTCATCAGAAGAGTTTAGCACAGAAAACAATGCCAAGAAAACTCCTCTGTGTGATTTTCTTTGCTATGTATTTATGTCTTCTTTTGGAGTAAATTTTTGTTTGCAGAAGAGAGGAAAGATGACTCCTGTTTCATGGCATTAAAGATTACCAACTCATGTTGCAGTTATGAATTTACACACCTAAATTCTTTTCTTCCTAACTCAGTTAATCAAAGGCTATCAGAAGAATTGTAAATTTACAAATAAACTCAGGTGATTATAAAATGATTTTATGAGATTAATGGCACTGTTCTTTGTTTCTGTCCACTCCATAGTGCAATTGCTCTAAACTTAAGTTGCTAGTTTTCAAAAAAAAGCAGAGACAATTGCCTGGAAAAAGAATTTCCTGTTTAAATTGTGCCTTAAAATCAAGGAAGTTGGAACCCTTAATCAGCTATATATTTATGACTTTTTTCTCTATTTTTTTCCCTCTACTTCAGCTGGCATGCAAGTCTAAAGTTTTATTATCATTGACATAAATTAAATTGCAAATGTTGAAAGGGCATTATCCCACTGAAGGTGAATCCAATGTTTTTATTAACTGAATAAGAATTGTTCTATCAATGACCTTATTCTTCTGTAGAACGTTGACAATCCTTTGATATCATCCTCACTCTTTTGCTCTCAGCTTTATTCTTTGCGCCTGCTGGTGCTTCTGCTATTATGGAATCGTTTCCTGGTTGAATGAATGTTTTCTCAAGTTTGGAACATACTACACAATCCAAGGATGCCTTACCAATTAAGTTGCACATTTATTTTGTTTTTAACCAGCCTGGCATTGAAGGCTGTATTCTTCAAATTAATGAAGCTCGGGTTGTAATGATTCCTTTTAGATTCCTAAAGCCAATGCGTTATAACAGGAGGTGATCTAGTTTGTAAGGGCCATGTACGTCTATAGGCTCCAGATTTAGCCTTGTCTACAACCCTGAGACCATGATTATAACATAACCTCTGTAGATACTGGCAAGTTGGAGCTATTCAAGCAGTTTAGAGGCATAAAAGTGGATTTGTGCTCTGGAGTTTGGAATCTAAGCCTGCATCAAATTTTTCTTCTGCTCCGTTTCTTGATTTTCAACCAAAAATCATTTCAAATTTAGGTGGTAAACGGAGGCCCAGCATATTAGAATCTATTGTGCCAAGTTGCTTCAGTCATTTCTGATTCTCTGCATGACCCTGTCCATGAGTTTCCAGGCAAGAATACTGGAGTGGGTTGCCATACCNTGGAATCTAAGCCTGCATCAAATTTTTCTTCTGCTCCGTTTCTTGATTTTCAACCAAAAATCATTTCAAATTTAGGTGGTAAACGGAGGCCCAGCATATTAGAATCTATTGTGCCAAGTTGCTTCAGTCATTTCTGATTCTCTGCATGACCCTGTCCATGAGTTTCCAGGCAAGAATACTGGAGTGGGTTGCCATACCGTCCTGCAGGGAATGTTCCTGATCCAGGGATTGAACTCATATCTTTTATCTCCTGCCCTAGAGGTACCTGGGAAGCCCTTAGAACCCATTATCATGGTAATAATCCCATTCTTATGGATGCCATTAATCACTGTCTTAGTAGGGGTTCCAAATAGGAAAAGGAGTACCTCAAGGCTGTATATTGTCACCCTGCTTATTTAATTATATGCAGAGTACATCATAAGAAAAGCTGGGCTGGAAGAAGCACCAGCTGGAATTAAGATTGCCAGGAGAAATCTCAATAACCTCAGATATGCAGATGACACCATCCTTATGGCAGAAAGTGAAGAGGAACTAAAAAGCCTCTTNGTGCTGTGATTCATGGGGTCGCAAAGAGTCGAACACGACTGATCGACTGAACTGAGTTGAAGTGAAAGTTGAATGTCCTATGGGAGCTCTCTGTGGATTTAATTGAAAAGCATTCAGAAGACTTAGGTTCAAAGTTTGTGCTGCTTCTCTGCTTGAACCTATGGTTGGTAGAATCCAAGCAATGGGTGCTAACTGAGTAGTCAGCAAACATTTATGAGTGTCTTCTTGATTGCTGCCCTTCTGTGTGCTGGAGATAAAATGATAGAGCCCTGGTTTCTGTCCTCAAGGGTCTACTACAACATGTGTGCATGTGTGCTTCGTCTTGTCTGATTCTTTGTGACCCTATGGATTGTAGCTCACCAGGTACCTCTGTCCATGGGATTCTCCAGGCAAGAATCCTGAAGTGGGTTGTCATTTCCTCCTCTAGGGTATCTTTCCAACCCAGGGATCAAACCTGGGTCTCCTGCATTGGCAGATGGATGCCTTTACCACTGAGCCACTGAGAAACCTACTACAGAATGTAGATGTTAAGTCACTTCAGTCGTGTCCGACTCTGTGCAGCCCCATAGACGGAAGCCAACCAGGCTCCCCCGTCCCTGGGATTCTCCAGGCAAGACCACTGGAGTGGGTTGCCGTGTCCTTCTCCAGTGCATGAGAGTGAAAAGTGAAAGTGAAGTCGCTCATTCGTGTCCAATTCTTAGCGACCCCATGGACTGCAGCCCACCAGGCTCCTCCATCCATGGGATTTTCCAGGCAAGATACTGGAGTGGGGTGCTGTTGCCTTCTCTGACAGAATATAGATATAGACATATAAATATATAGGTAAAATAGGTGTATATGATTATATAGAATAAACCATATTTATTTTTTAATAGCTTTATTGAGGTCAACTGATATAAAATCTGCACACATGTAATGAACATACTTTGTTGTAAGGTGTCAATTATGCAAGATAAATGTGTTCTAGAGATATGCTGTACACCTGTAGTTAATAATGTTCTATCGTGCACAGAAAAGTTGTTGTGAGTAATCTCATGTTAAGTGTTCTAACCATAATTTATTTTACTTGCATCTTCATGAACACAAAATTGCACATTAATTTGGTAGCAGAGGAAAGGTGCCAAAAGAAATCTCTGTGGCATGGCATGAACAAGTGTGAAAATGGGACAGCAGGCAGGTTATAGATGCTTCTGGATGAGGTGATATCTGAATTGAGTGTCAAAGGAGGACTAAAAGGAGGCAGACATCTGGGCATTGGAGAGAGAATGAGCACAAGCTTGCAGATAAGGAGCAGTTTGCATGGTAGATAGAGGAAAAGGAGAAAATCTTGATACGTGGTAACAGTCCAGATTAAAGAAGCTTTCTTTCATTTTTTTTTTCTCTGGACTGATGAAATTTAGAATAATTAAAAACAAAACCCTAAAACTAGTGTTTATCTAAAAAAACAACATACCGTACACAATCAAGATTGGGAAAGGATATAAGTTGACAATGTGCTTTGTGTTGATATGTATACCCTATTTGCAACATTATCTTGTTGCTATAGAAAAATTTCTTTCTTTTATATGACGCAGTCAAATTGACATTTCAATACACATTTTAGCTTCCACTTTTTAAGGTGCGGAATGTGGAATCTAGATGAATATACCAAAGGTAGAGGACTTGGAGTGTTAATTCTCTCCATCGCTTTAGTTTTAAATGTGCATGGATATAGCTGTTTGAGCTGTTGCCAGATGTCAGACCAGGGGGTTCAGGAAGCTTTTCCATATATCTACTGTTTCCCAGAGGTAAAGTGTTATAGCACATAATAACATTCTTGAAATATAAAGGCAAGTTGTCTTTATTTTTAGGTGTCAGTCAGATATATATTGAACAGATATGCATCCATACAAAAACTTGTATGAAACTGTCTATAAGAGTCCAAATAAGGGAACGACCCAAATGTCCATCAACTGATGCATAGATAAGTAAAATGTGGCTGCTACTGCTGCTGCTGCTAAGTCGCTTCAGTCGTGTCCGACTCTGTGCGACCCCATAGACGGCAGCCAATGTGGTATATCCCTACAGTGAGCTTCCCTGGTGGCTCAGAGGGTAAAGCGTTTGCCTGCAGTGTGGGAGCTCCAGGTTTGATCCCCAGGTCAGGAAGATCCCCTGGAGGAGGAAATGGCAACCCACTCCAGTGTTCTTGCCTGGAAAATCCCATGGACAGATGAGCCTGGTAAACTACAGTCCGTGGGATGGCAGAGTCGCACATGACTGAGCAACGTCTCTTCTCATATATACTATTCGGCATGAAGAGGAAATGAAGAGCAGATGCATGCTACAACATGGATAAACCTTGAAAACATTATGATAAGGGAAAGGAGCCAGTCACAAAAGACCACATGCTATGTGATTCCATTTGTAGAAATTGACCAGAATAGGCAAAATTACAGGGACCTAAAGTAGATTAGTGGTTGCCTAGGGCTACAGAATAGAGTGGAGAATGACTGCTAATGGGTATGGGATTTCTTTTAGAGGGGATAAACATATTCTAAAATTAGATTGTGGCGATGCTGTAAATACACTAAATTCACATCTCTGTAAATACACTAAAATCATGAATTGCACACTTTGAATGGATAAATGTATAGTATGTGAGTTATTTCTCCGTAAAGCTATGAAAAAAAGAATGATGTATTGAAGAGCTTGGATAAGAAGATGAGATAAATAATGCAAAAGTATCAACTGTGCCAATGTTTCTCCTTTATCATCTTCTTGAATAAAATATAGAGACTAAATTAGTAAATAAAAGAGCAAACTAAATGGGAAACACATGATTAATAACACTATTAAGGGCATCTTTTTCATTGTTTCATTTCAATTTTTTAACCTTTAATCCATCAATTTGGGTGAGATATGAAAATTAATAAATTAATAGCTCTCTTACCTCCCCAACCAATCATTTATACATTTCCCATGTCTTCCTCCTGTGAGAGTAACTTTAATTTAAGGCTTGATTATTTGGAACATTCTTTGAATTTAATAGTATGTTTTCCTTCAATTATTAAAATAAATTTTAAGCAACAGTATTAAAATTCCCAAGTTTACAAATATAAAAAATAATGAGAACTTCAGCCCTAAATTAATGGAGGAAATGAATGTTTTTGTGTAGAGCCTCTGTTTTATTGACTTTATGATAGAAAATACACATGCATTTTAGGGCAGATTCTCCCATTGTGTAAACTACTCCCTGGGAGTAAGTAAGAAATTATATTAACTCTTTTGATGAAATAGTAATTGAAATAATACCCTGGTGACTTAGAGTTATTTTCTAAAGTTGCTGAAAGAATCTAAATGGAGAATTATAGTTCAGCAAAAAGCAACGTAGGCATGGCTTACCTTGCCCACTTGTTTCTTTTACTTCTTTCTCTCCTCTCCCTCCCCTCACCCTCTTGTTCTCCCATTGATTTGTTTCTCATTTCTCATGAACATATTTACTGAGCCCCTGCCCCATGATGACTGCATACTACTCTTAATGGCAAGGGTTTCACTTCTCATTAGCTTTTTAAATTTCACTTTTCATTACTTAGTATATTTTTGTTGCTTTCATACATTCAGATATTGATTGTTTGTTCACAGAGTATTAGGAAAATTCCTCCCCTCTTTCCCTAATTTTAGTAAATCAACTTGCTGTAGGAAGTGGTTTGCATCATTTTATTCTTTCACTTTCTGAGTCATTATGTGATCTTAGGTATAACTTTCTGAGTCCCAGCTGACTCAACAATAACTAATATGCAATATTCATGATTATTATGCAGATAAACCTTAATGATCACGTCTTTATTTTTAAATCTTGGCTTTTGTAGACAGTAAATAACAACTCTTTATTGAAGATTCTTTATATATATAGTATGACACTAGGTAATAGTTTCACAGAAGAAATGTGTTACAGTCTCAGAAAAATTTTTAGAAACACATTTATTCCTCTGATTTTTTTACTTAGAATAATATAATTTTATTACTTCTTTTATTACGTGCATGGAGCAGTGGGGTAAAGAGATTTTGAACTATTCCATATGGAAAAAATTAGTACAATTTTTCCTTGATATTCCATGAAATATTGGAATTTACAAAGAAAAATTTGGCAAATTTTGGTTGTAATTCCTGGCAAATAGTTACTTTTCTATTTTGAGTGGGAGACATGTATTTCAGTAATTGTGCATAATTTTTTTTCTTTTTTTTGCAGAAAGCATCAGTCTCCAGATGAAAACCTTTTAAACTCATGCCATTTCTCCTCCGTTTGTTGATGAATTTGAAACACTTTCATATGATTTGCAGAGTGATTATCTTATAACTGTTTTGGCATGGCAAGCATTTTGGTTTTTTCAAGTTTATAATGACTTGGCTTGAATGCCATTTTAAGCAATCAAGAGACAAACACGTTTAATCTACAGTCGCTTTCTTACAGCTCTACGTTTAAAGCTACCTTTGGCTATTTGTGATATAATACGTTAAATGACTTTCTCAGCTGTTTCATATTTTAGATACAAATTTAACTTCAGTAGTATTTCATTATATGACCGTTTTGATTATAATACCAGAAATAAAAGAAAATGTATTTCTCAGCGCATCAGTGAAAAAGTTTAAATAAGTTAATCACATGTCTTTATGAGGCCTTTCATTTCATAGCCCGATAGCTCTCTGCAGTTCCATTGCCACTTTTTAGTATCATTATGTGCATGCATCTAGAAACGGGAGGCTCAGCTAAGAGATGAAGCCCTTTTAGTTTCTGATTTGAACACATTGACCCTTTCTTTTGTCTTAATAAGTAGAATAACTCTGATTGCTGAATTTTTAAAAATGGAAACAAGGGACTGAATAATTTTGCCATCTTATCTTTATAGCCTGCAAAAAAGGGGCACTTCGAGGCAAGGGATGCTTTTGTCTATCATACTTGTGAATAGAATAGGGAAATCATTTCTTGAATAGTTTATTTTTCTTGTTTATAAAGTTAATGATATTCAACTTTGCAGAAAATTATGAGTCAAAACATGCCACCATCTTTGTGGAGGGAGCTGTGCTATTATTTAGGATATAGGCCCCTAAACATATATTCCTATGTAGATTTTTTTGTAATTATAAAACCGCAAGTTCAAATTTGTAAAAAATGCATCTATTTTTATTCTTTATGTATAATATATTATTTTCAAGTTATCATTTGGCTTCTTTTCTCTTTTATAGAGCTATTAATAACAGTGAAAATAAGTGTTTATTTCATTTAATTCTTTATCTCTTTCCTTTGAAATCATACAAGTGGACTGTTAGCCACTTATTCCAGCATGGAGACTTTGAAATAATAGTACATCTTAACCTTCTTAAATTGTGGTGTCTAAAGTGACAGGTTAATTTCAAATTCAGTTTTGATTGAGCATATGCCACTTTTCACATGTTTTACATAACTAAAATAGAGCTGTCTTTAGAAATCCTTGTATTAGGGAAATGAACCAAAGCAGGTTTTCTTCAGTAAATGCCTTTTCAGATTGGTTGCAACTTTTTGGAAACATGCAGAATGTTAGACATACTGAAGAAACACAAGGGGTGTGAGAGAATAGTACCAAGTGAGGATAAACACACTTTTCTCTCATTTAAGCTCTCCATTAGAAAGGCCTTGAAAAAAATAAAGATGTTCTTAGTCTTAATTTTCCTGTTTCAAAGGTCATTGTGGCAATGTTAATCCAAGTAACATTCTACAAGATGCAATTTTGATCCTTTGTGGGTTCATAAAGGAACTGTTCACTGCAGATAGAGTGAAATAATTCCCATTTCTTTTCAATGTATGGTATCAGTTTAACATAGGCTATTTTCATAAATGATGCTAAAAAGTTCTAAGCACATTTAGGATTGGATATCATTGAATTATATGTATGTGTGTGCATGTGTATGTGTGAGTGTGGGTGTGATTTTACTGATTTATATTTTAAGAGAGAAGAAAAGAGGTATATGATATTCCACTTGTTTAACAGTTACCAAAAGGAATTTACTAATCAATACCGTGGGAAGGATAAAGTGAATATCCTAAATGCTTTAAATCACAGGGGGATGCTTGGATGGAGAACAAAACTAAGAATGATATCTTACTGTAACTTAAAACAGTAGTCATACTTATCATCTAAGTTCGTAGATCTAAACAAGAAAATTTTCATAAGCATTTCTACCTTACAGAAATATTTTAAGTTGGAATTAAAGCCTAAATATTGTGGGAAAGAGAATGCAAATAATTTAGAAGATAGTTTAATGAACAGGATATTTGATACTTAACATCTCAGAATAACCATGATGAGAAAGGACCTCAAAATTATCTATATGATTTCCCTCAATTTACAGATGAGGGACTGAGTCTCAGAGACAGACTTCATGATCCAAAAAGAAAGACTGTATTATATTGAAGTCATGGATGGAAGTGGAGGATAGCCATAGAGAAAGAGGAAGATCTATTGTAGTAAATAGACAATTTTGTAACCATGTGATGCTCTCTTCTTTATTATAAGAATTCCATCAGAAAGAGGAATAGAAGCTAATGATATGATTCAGTTCACAATAAATTTTGAGGCTTTAAAAATAGGCAGTAATTAGAAACTGCCAAATGTCCAGTGGGGAAAAAAGACATAATCGTAGATGAAGTATAGCTTGCTATGGGTGATATGAGAGTTGAAAGATTGACTTGGTATGCCATACTGCTATCTTCAAAAACAGCTTTGCAGACTGTGTGGCAGAATTGGATAAAAGATTCATGGAAAATCAGTATTTACTCTTACATATGATTTTTTGGTCATCCCTGACCGTCTCCTTTGTTTTCTGTCTCACAGAGAAATATTGAGGTTATACATAGGGAATTTGTTTGACTTTTATATTTTATAGCAAAGAAAATTAGGTAAGTTTAAGGTGTAATGGTTATTGTATCTTGTGAATTACATCATGGCATAACCTCTCAACTCCTTGGAGCCTTGAAGTGTAATCTTATTCTGGCTTCAGAATTGAAAACAAAACAAAACACAAGGTATTTTGTTTTAGAGAAATACCTTTCTCTAAGGTATTTTTCTTTTTCTTTCATCTCACGTTTTTTGGCTTTTTAGGCTGTCTCTAATGGGCATGAAATTCTATTTCATTGTTTAGCATAAAAATTTAGAAAGTAGAATTCAAGTCTTAATATGAAGATAGGATTTTGATGGCAAAGTGGAGGACATTTTACTGAATTTAACTCTTAAAATTTCAAAGTGTGCCAATAACCTCTAGGAACTTATACATTATACATAATATATGTACCCTCCTATGTGGGAAAAAGCTGTTTGTTACTAGATAGACAGGCAGTGGGTATTAGTAGAGTATGTGGATAGAACAAGTTATTTTTAAATTCTAGTAAAATAGAAATTGTGAGTGCAAGCTAAGTCATTTCTGTCATGTCTGACTCTTTGCAGTCCTATGGACTATAGCCTGCCAGGCTCCTGTGTCCATGGGATTCTCCAGCAAGAATACTGGAGTGGGTTGCCACGCTCTCCTCCAGGGGATCTTCCCAACCCAGGGATCAACCCACATCTCTTATGTCTCCTACATTGGCAGGTAGGTTCTTTACCACTAGCACCACCTGGAAGCTCAAAATAGAAAAGAGTGAAGACTAAATCATTTAGAAGGAACTAGACTGCATAAAAGAATTAATCTACTAAAGTCCACATTCACATATTGGACACGTGGGTGCTCTCTTGAATGGGGCCAGCACTTTGGTCGTTTGATTACCACTCTGGAAAGATATATCTTCTACTCTGTTCTCTTATGAACTTTTCCAGAGCTTGTCTTGGCTTTTTTCAGGCTGTGTCTTCATAAGCAGACAGATTTGACCACTCTGAAGCACAGCTCTCAGCTCTCAGGATCTTACGGGCCTGTGTTACAGTCTAAAACTTTGGTGTTAGATTGGCAAGGTTCATACTTTGGATTTCTTTCATTTGAGACCTGATTGATGGTGTCATGAGATCATCAGAAGGGGAAGCATGAAACAACTCTCTCCTTCTCATTTTTGTTTTCCCATTCACTTGTTCCATCTGAACATGGTTGCCCTGCTACCATTGTCAAACAGTTTTTTAGGGGACAGTTGATGTCTGTCTTGTCTTCATAGAGATCATGCGAGGAAAGTGATCAATATAAAACAAAATTTCTACTGCTCTTTGTACATCCAAGTATGAGTTTACAACTGTATGTTACTCTACTTGTGATTTTAATTGTTTTACATTTCTAAAGATATATTGATATTTGATGTATGAAGTTCTGTTTTTTATCCCTAGTTTAATGTATTCGTACAGAGTGAAGTCATCAAGAGAGTTTTATATGAGACTTAAAAGTGAAAACTTCAAAACTTTAATGCATTCCTTAGCACTAGGACTAGAATCTAAGCATCCTATCATAACCTAGAAGCCCTGATCAAAGCTTCAGTTACATTCTCTAGCATTTTAGAGAATTAAAAGAGGTCTTTTATAAGCAGCCAAATCCACTCCATCACAGGAAGCTATTGCAACTGACTGTGTGAAGAAAAACTTGCCTCTTCTTGGCTGGATGTTAAGGTAAGGGAGTGGTGACAGGCACTGAGGCTTCCTTGAAAATCCCTTGGCAGGCCCAGATACCTCTCTGACAATGTTGTACATCCAATTTCCATCCACAGAAATTCTACCCCTTAGTATCTTCCTGTGATTAATATCAGTCTTACCCTCTGGGTGTCCATTTAATGAACTGAGTCATTTCTGATTCATCTTCACATTGCCCATATCTTTTCATCCCCAACACTTTTTGTCATGCTATGTTAATGTTGTTTCAATATCTAAAAGCATCTTTCTCTTTTTCCTAGTTTTGTTTTCTCCTCATTAGTATGTAAATTCTTCCAAACAGGGATTTGTTTTTTCACTGTTGGATTCTTAGTGCTGAGAATAGCACCTGGCACTTTATAAGGAACCAATTAATGTTTGTTAAATGAATAATGAAACAATCTTTACACTCTAATTTGTTCTTATTCTCTCAGTAGTAGAGAATGAAGTTGGTGCATTCTTATTGTTTTTGGTGGTGGATGGAGAGAAAGGATCAGTTCTTAATGAATTTTTGCATTCACTAGAGAAGTGCCTAATGATACTTGTGACCACGAAAAAGGCTTTTAGCTAGAGGCTGCCAGTCTCAAGGCAGAACCACATAAAATAAAAAGAGAGAGGGTGCCATGACACCCTGTTAAGCTCAGGACTGGATATTCTCCATGTGCCGCTTCAGATCCACACTACATCCTTCACCACTTGGCCCTGTGCTCCAGGAGCTGGGTTTTTATGGACTGTCTTTTTCAGTCTCTCTTGCCCTCTGGCTTCTGGATGTGTTCAGCCAATGGGAAGTGCCAGTTGGAGATTTGGATAAGAGAAAGGGGTCAGGGCATTTGTTTCCCTTTCTTGCTTCCTGCTGCCTTAGTGAGGGATGGCTTTACGTCTCCTCTAATATTCCGCAGTCCCTGCAGGGCAGCTCTCTCTGGTTGCAGTAACCATTCCACTTTCTTGTACTTCTAGATTTTTCACACCTGGCAGTCCTGGGTTACCGCACCGTCCCTTAATGTTTTACGTCACCTCTGCTGACACTTTTGAAAATCCTCCCTATACTCTGTAACTCTTCTCTGTTACAACATTTGAACATACCATGTCTGTGCTGAGACCTTGATGGATACAAGTCCTTTCCTGGGAGTTTTGCAATTAGAGGAGATATATTTTAAAACCTGCAATGAGAACCTAAGAGGAAAATATGCCTTCAGGCTTAGTGCTGGTTTAAGAGACAGGATGGCGTACAAGTGAAAAGTAGGTTTCTTTTTTGTCCAAACTACAAAGGAGAATTCACAATCAACAAATAAATTTGATTTCTTTTGAATTTTTTGCTAATGGGAAGGTGAAAATATTATGTCTGGAAATTTATTGGTGAATATTAAGTAGTACTGATGCATATCTTGGAGGTTGTACTGTGGCTGGGCAAGAGCAGAGACAGGGTGACTAGATAGGATGTACTGATACTGGAAGAGACCAGAAATGGTAGTAGCTTGATAGGGGTCACAGCCTTGGAGATGGGGATAACAACACCTTACGGTGACTTCTCACTACGACCATTTATTGGGTTGGCCAAAACACTCATCCAGGTGTTTCTGTAAGATGTTATGGAAAAATGTGAATGAATGTGTTGGCCAACCCAATAAATCCCAACTGTTTGTTTGAACTTTCACACTTTGCAATAAGACAGACTTGACCTTTATCTCCTACTCCAACCTTGCCTACAATAATCTAGCTACACCTAGAACAACCTTCTCTCTGGTCTTGTATTCACCAAACTCACTCCTAGGTCAGTGTTTTTTTATTATTTCAGTCTTCACTTGAATTGTCTCTGTTGCTCAGAGTGTGCCTTTGCAGAGAACCCTAGTTGGGGCACACTCACACCCATTTGTTCTCTATTGGACACCTTATATTATCTTTATTGTAGAATATGTTTATTTCATTTGCTTATTTCCTATCTCTAAGCTTTCTACTTTCTCGAGGGGAGGATTCTTTTGGACTAGTTTAACACTTTCCAACAGAAGTACAAATTGAACTACAAATGTAATGTAACATTTTTTATAACCATCTCTAAAAAAAATTAAAGGAAACAGGTGAAAATAAGTTTAATGATATATTGTATTTTGTTAATATACTCCAAATATAATTTCAACATGTAGTCAACATACAAAGCATATAAAAATTGTTAATGATATATTTTATATTTGTCTTTATACAAAATCTCAGAAATCAGGTTCATGTCTATCCAGACTAGTCACATTTCAAGTGCTCAGTACTGACTCATGTTGCTAGTGGTTGCTATACTGTTCATCTCAGGGTTAGTTCCCTAGTGGGAACTAGTAGAACTAACACTTAGAGGAATGCTTGCCATATTGTAAGAGACCAATAAGTATTCAATAACTGATTCACCAACTGACAGAATTACATGCACTTAGACATTTCAGTGTAATGGAGCTGTAACAATGGCAAAGAGAACCCAAGTGTTGTACTAGAAACAGCACTCTTAGGGAAATTATAATCCTGGGATATAGAGTAAAGTCTGTCCATAACTCCATGACTTGGACCATTCCTCTTATCTGGGCCATGGTTTGTCTCATCAAAAGAGTAGAAATGTTGGATTAGATGATCGTCAATGTTCTTTCTAGTTTTAGCATTATATGTTGAAGATTTCCCTCTCCTCAATTTATTTTTCTTCACATATCACACACTTGCCTTTGCCCAATTTACAATCCAGGCAAAAGTGAGACATGCCACTGAATCTTGTAAAAGTAATATTTAATTACATTTATCATTCATACGAGATAGTGCATTTTCCAAAACAGTAGTGTTTACATTGTTATTACATTATTAACTTACTAATACAGATATTTTTAGTTGTGTATTTTCTTTCTGATTTATCAGTATTATATCTTTAATGTGAAGTTTTCTTATGTCATTTATTAACTTTTATTCACTTGGGGAAATATCAAACCATTTTCCTAAGATCTTCTTGAATACTCACTCAAATCAGTGTTCCAAAAGGCAGTTTTTTTTTAATTACTTTAATACATTTTGCATTTAAATTCTGATATATCTAGTTGTCTTTCCTTTTATAAATGGCTATCAACGCTATTACCACTTTGTTTAAAAATGTTTTATTTCACAGACTTGAGTTTGTATGTGAGAAAAGGATGGTTCACCAGTTCACCAAGTTAAGAAACAGTGTTATTTTAGGCAATGGTAATACTGATTAACATTGTGCGTTGCGGCCTGGCTCTCTCTCCACTACTTCTCGTTGTTTTAGAGCACATGAATACTTACAAATCCACACCTAGAAAACAGTCTGTGGTCGTTTTTACTTGGACAGTCTTGCTCCAAGGAATATTTGGACATTAGCATAAAGGTTGCACATGTTATACAAAGTGTAATTAAAGAAGCTTTGATCCCCAAATGTCAACTAGCTTGCTAAGTGTCATAACAAAGTGTCAAGCATCTGGTATACAGTTAATTTGTAGTCATTAACTCCATATTGTTGATGTGACAGTTTGTTAGCAAAGCAAGCTTGACAGTTGCATTTTGTTCTTGATTGACGTCTACAGACCTCCCCACCCGTTTAGTTTACATTCCTGTTGAGGTTTCCTCAGGTTGCATTTTTACTGCTTAATTTCCCCCAACTTATTAGTTGAAATACTGGTAAACTTTTAAAAGCATTTGCTATGTTATTACAGAAATTTCTCCTTTACAATGTTCTAAATTTATAATGCTGGAGATAAAGAAATGCTCGATTTTTATTTCGAACCTAGAGATCTGTTTCAAATAATATGGCAACCTGTGCATTATTCTGATGCATAATTGTCACAAATAGCATATTTATAATATGACAATTGCTATGGCAATTAATCTAGTCAGCACTAATTTCTTGTATAGTTCCATTAATATTTCCACTTTTCAAAGACTCAGAAAACAGATAACAGGATACTTCATCATATTCTTAATTGCATTGATTTAATCCAAAGAGTCTATTACAATCTAATTTCAGTCCTTTAATGTTTTTAAATTTCACTTGTATTGAATTATATGCAGCTTGTTTGATGCCAGGTTTTTACCACTGTTATTAATAGAATCCCATTTTAAAATGTTTTGTAAGACACTTCACTTCTTACTCTCGCGTATTCTGTTCTTATATCAATCTGCATTCATATATGTAGGGCATTCTATTAGTAAATTATGTGAAGTAAGAATCTAATATATTTTTATAATATACTATAATTATTATCATCATAGTATGTTTATTGACGGAAATAATTTAAGTCCTGAAGTTTGGGTTGGTTGTGTAGCTAAGCCAAATATGTAATTCGTAAACCAACAAAGTTGTGGTGACAATCAGAAAATCTAATTCACTAAAGATCACTTTTTTGCTGCCCTTTTGAAAAAAAATTAGACTTTATGGACAAACACAACGAAACTGCCAGATGGGAAGTTTCTAGATTTATATCCAGTTCATCTAGTTTATTTTCTCCTAGCAGATAAGGCCATTGTTAATTCATTTGTTGACAGACTCCTAATCCATTTATTTTATCACTTGTATTAATTCTATCTTTTGCCCTCAAATAACATAAGAATACAACATCCCAGTACAGAGAGTCCCTAGCCTAGTGCTTGGCATCTGAAGTCCTTCATTTTGCCCCTAACTTCCAATATCACCTTGGATAGATATTTTCATATTTAGACTTCATGTTTCTTGATCTGAAAAGTAAAATCACTGAACTAGATCATCTCTTATGTTTCTTCTAACTCTAAAAGTTATAAATTCACATGTCATTTTATATCATGATTAAGAAAGGGCCATCCATTTAAGTATTCATATGGTGTGCCTCAGGGCTTCCCAGTGGTGCTAGGGGTAAAGAACTCTCACATCCAATGTAGGAGACATACAAGACTTGGTTTCAATACCTGGTTCAGGAAGATCCTCTAGAGGAAGGCACTTCAACCCACTCCAGTATTATTGCTTGGAGAATCCCATGGACCTAGGAGCTTGGCAGGTCCATAGGGTTGCACAGAGTTAAATATGACTGAAACGACTTTGCACACACACACACACATGCATGGTGTGCCTCTAGACCTTGTGTTTTGAGAGTTGTATATTTTCCCCTACCTGAATTTTTACCCACATCACCAGTCTGTTAGATTACTTGGAGAACTAAAATGGAATTATGTTGCAGTTTTGCTCTTTAACCTGTTGCATGGTATGGTTGCTTCCCTTTCTCAGTTGTACTCTTTGAGTTGCAACAGGAGTCAATTCTCCTTTAGAATGAAGACAGGAAATCTCACTGATGGAAATATGAAAACATATCTGTGGATGGAGATAAGAATAAGGGTCTGGAGAGTTATGGGACTGCAGCTTGACTGTGATCTCTTGGGTCTGACACACTTGGTTTGACTGTTGTCTTCTTTGCATGCTATGACCTTAGGCAAATAACTCAACTCATAGGATTCTTATTTCTTTGTCTTAAGTGTATCTGCCTTGTAGAATTTTGTGATATTAAATGATATTGATTGTGGGTAAACCATCTGATCCTCAGTAGGTGCTCTATAAATAGTAGGACTTATTAACTTAGTAAATATAGATTACGTTCAACTTCAGCTCATTTTCTCTTTCTCTGCGAAAAAAAAGAAGTAAAACCCATTTTGTAGGACTAGCATGAATGTGAGGATTGAATGCAATTCCTGGAACATAGTAGGTACTTAGTACATATTTTAATGTATAAAGTCCAGTGTCTTTGAAAATTCTGTTTAAGAAACTAGGCAACATTTTCGAAGAAGTGCTAATAACACCTACAGGGAGAAGTTTGACTGGCAGTAATCGTATGAAATGTAGCTATGAGTTTTCACACCTAACAAAAGTAGGATAGGAAAGATCAAGCAGTTTGGGACTGTTGGATGTTGGTGTTATTTGGCAGTTATGTGGAATCATGATTGAAGCACCAAAATGTGATTTCAGTGGGTAATAACTCAATGACAATTTAGGTGATACAGATCACTGCATTATAAATTTGGTCATGATAAGAGGGAATAAGCGTTTTCCAGTTGTCTTTGTGTGTGTGGCCCATGGCTTTAGCCTCTTCTTATTAAGAGAAATCCCCTTTGTATTTGAATGTCTAACTCTTTGTGACCCCATGGACTATACAGTCCATGGCATTCCCCAGTCCAGAGTACTGGAGTGGGTAGCCTTTCCTTTCTCCAGAGGATCTTCCCAACTCAAGGATCAAACCCAGGTCTCCACCATGGCAGGCAGATTAGAATTTAAATGGTTACTATATAAAAATATATAAAATGCACATTAATAGGGCATACAGATTAAATGCCAAAGTCAGTGGGAAATGGACTTCAGGGAAAATATTGTTTTTGTGTTAGTTGCTCAGTTGTGTCCAACTTTTTGTGACCCATGGACTGTAGCCTGCCAGGTTCCTTTGCCTATGGAATTCTTCAGGCAAGAATATTGGCATCGGTAGCCATTCCCTTCTCCAGGGATCTTCCTGAATCAGGGATCGAACTCAGGTCTCCTACATTGCAGGCAGATTCTTTACCATCTGAGGCACCAGAAAGCTGTTACCTAATTTATTTTATTATGTACAAGATGATACCATCTTGATGACACCTAACCATCACTGACTTGTCTTCTAATACTGATCAGAGTGCATGAGTTTTGGATTAAAGATAATATTTTCAATCTAATCTCATCAAGATAAGAATATGCTTTTAAGAGTGGAAAGTGATTAAGTTTAATCAAAACTGTCTTTAAATGTGTAAAGTTTTTCTCTACCTCTGAGTTTTTTAAGAAAGACAACAAACAGACATGAAAATGTAACATCAGAAAGTACTATGCTGATACATTCTGTGAAAGAAGCAAGTGGAAACCAAGGATCATGAATAGTTCAATTTATATCCGTAAGAGTGGAAACACTCATTTTTTTATTACAGTGCATATAAAATTAGAGCTCTTTGCCTAATATTTAAATATATATTCCTTGAGTTTAATCCACTGTGAAATATATCAATAAATCATAAATCCAGAGTAAAAATAAAGTACGTGGAAGGCCACTGTGATCTTTGAAACTAGTACTGGGAGCACAATTTTTAACAGTTGTAGGTCAACTTAATTTGTGAGTCAATTTCTAAAAGATTTTAAGTACATGAAAAGGAATTTACATATGTAAATTTGTAGAGAAGGAGGAGAGAGAGAGGAAAATGCTATTCAGTTCATCGCCTTTAACTTAAAAATAATTAAGATCAGCTTGTAATGAAGGAATCAATTTTAAAATATCTTTCAATAACAGATATAGATTTCTACTTTCCAACAATATTTTTAATGAATATTAACTCACTTGTTCTTCATATGAAGATACTATTAACCTTATTTTACAGAAGTAGAAACTGAGATTCAGGGGATAATGCCAGGAGATGGTTCAAATGCCTCCATGTTACTTCTCTTCACAATACATGCAAGATGGCAGGCAAAATAGCAAAGGGAAAACATGAGGGATATTGCTGGCTTGATCTGCTCCAAACCTAAGTACATACAGTGATTTTTCCAAGATTTTTCTCTATGGTTTCTTGGTGTTAAATTAGATACTCTCAAAGATGTCAGAGTTTGAATAAGTGCACATTCGGTCGTGTCTCATTGTGATCCCAGGGACTGTAGTCCGCAAGGGTACTTTGTCCATGGGATTTCCCAGGCAAGAATACTGAAGTGGTTTGCCATTACCTTCTCTAGGGGGTTTTTCCTACCCAAGGATCGAACCCGTATCTCTTGTGTCTCCTGCATTGGTAGGCACTTTACCTGGTAAGCCCTAAAGATGTCAGAGGTTAAATAATTAAATGGTGAACTAGTGGGTTTTGGAGGTAATGCAGCTCTCCGAGAGCTTTATTTCTGTTAGTCTAAAGTTGTGATGGAAAAGTCAGATAGTTCCTATCTAGGATTTGGAAATTGCTTTAATTTCAAGAAACATTTTGTGTCATAAGGGTTTGTGTTTTATAGTCAATCAGTAGTATGAAATAGGCATATGAAACTTTTCTATCAGGTTTCTTTGGTAGTTTCAATTATGCATCTTATACTTCCCCCAAAAATTAAAAATTGTTTTAATAATGTACTCTGTAATGAATCTGCCTAGATCTTGTGGAGAACTTTAGGGCCAGTCTCAAAGAAAATTGTTTATATATATGATAGAATATCAAAGAAAGTCATAATGCAAATTTTGATACATTTAATCTGACAAAGTTAATGAATTAATAATAAACTTCTTTGCTTGGTAAATATAACTCATATTAGAATAGTTAGTATCCATTCCTGTATATATCCTTAGATATAGATGTTGTAGCTGTAGCTATATATCTACAGTGAGAGATACAGATATATCCATATATATATGTGTGTGTACATAACATGTCAATATATGTGATTTAGTATAGAATGTAGATGAACTACTTCCCTTATCTCCTTCAAACCAGTACTTATGAAATATTTACCAGATATTACTGAAGAAACATTCTGATTCCATAGAATGCTTCTCCATACTGATTTTCTTATTGAGCTGAGACATTGGTAATCTATACTAATGAGTAGAAGAGTCATCACAGATTATAGTATTTTGGGAATTAGCAACTAAGCAAAACACACAAATTAAAGAATCAAGGGCATCATAAAATGTACTGCATCATAAAATCTACTTGTTCATTTATTTTGACAAGTGTAGTTTAATTTAAATTATTTATGGTGCTTTGTACTCTGCATATAACTGTAACATAGTGAATTTTGTTAAAATAATGAAGTTGAAGCTATATAAGCTTTTAGTTATGATTGTGGTAAAAGATTAGCACAATTCATCTTTTCTCTAGCATTTCTGCAGGCAAATTCATAGCAGTTTTCTTCCTCTTCAAATGTAAAGTCACTTGAGTCCACTTTATATCTTCTCAATGCTTTTACAACTTATGTTTTAATTAATGAATTCTTTGGGAATGAGGCTCCTTTGTAAACAACTCATGGAAAACAAAATTCCCCACAAATCTGATGATTTGTTGTAGGTGCTCACTAGTCTACTAAATTGCATTATCCCTTTTATCATTTACTCATTAGTGGTTACTTATGATAAAAAATATTTGCTTTACTGGACTTTTTTACTGTGAAGAATAGTTTGATAGAAACGGACACTGATTTGGACATTAGATAGACCTGAATGCAAATCTTAATCTCGTCCATGTTCTCTACCCTCTCTCATATCTATAAGTTTATTAATTCTTTCCAAATGATAATGTTTTGTGAATGTTAAATAGCCAGCAAAGGTGTTTAATATAGTTCTTGGTATTTAATAGGCTCTCAGTAAGTGTGGTTGTGATAGTAAACATTGTTAACCTCTGCAATACTGTGGAATTGGCAAAGCTGGTCTTCAGATCAGCTTCCCCTTTTAACACTTCTTTGTGCTATTTTTCTTTCAGTGATATGACTTTGTTCTCTCTCTTTATACCTCTACCCCAGTGTGTGCGCACGCGCACACACACACACACACACACACACACACACACACACAACATTCTCCTCCATGGTCTTCCTGAATACAGGGAAACTACCTAATTCTTACTGCTCTTTCCTCAGCTTGTTTCTCTTGAGGATTCTGAACGCAAAAGGCTGAGCATACAAGACATGGGTAGGTAAATCTGTGTCTTTCCTCTTTAGCTTTTTTTTAAACATTAAGATCTGCATATTAGCTCATGCTGTGCTGTGCTTAGTTGCTCGGTGGTGTCCGACTCTTTGTGACCCCGTCAACTGCAGCCCGCCAGGCTCCTCTGTCCACAGGGATTCTCCAGGCAAGAATACTGGAGTGGGTTGCCATGCCCTCCTCCAAGGGATCTTCCCAACCCAGGGATCGAACCCAGGTCTCCCACATCACAGGCAGATTCTTTATCAACTGAGCTTCCAGGAAAGCCATATAGATAATTACAATATTACCATATACTTATTCTCTTTCCTGCTCTATCACAAAACTTTTGTGTCCCATTAGTTTGTGTATTGAAGAATTATGTCATTTCAGCACATACAGTTTGTTATATAGTTGTGATTATATAAGACTGTGTCTCATGTAGAGGGCAGTATGTCTTTGTTGGGAAAACAGGAAATTGATTTTACTATGAGTTTAGAAATAATAACATTCATTTTTTCCTTATATGATTTTTCTTGTATATTGGGTAGACTGTCTTCTTGAGTATTATTTATTAATTAGTGGCACCATTTTCAATGTAACCTTAAAAGTGCACATATTATATTAAACGATAATAAGCCTTCTAAGTACATTTTTTTAAGATAAAAGATCTTTTTCCTGTTTGTTTTCAGTTTGAGGTATGTTATGACAGATTAAAGATTTTGATAGTCATAAAGTTATTACTAAGAACATAATTGATGAAACTATAAAAATATAACAATCATCCATTTTGTTTCTCCTTAATGAAAATGTTTAAAGCACATGAATGGCCTATGCTTTAGAATATCCTACAGAATTACAAATAGGTTAACAAATCTAATTTGTATGCATCAGTGTTCATTTCTGTGTTTGTGCTGGCTTTAAGTAGTCGTACTGCTTTTAATTGTGAGGTTTTAAGTTCTGCAATTAAAATTTACCCTTTTTACTTAAAGGGTTGAGTGATAGTTTTTGATTTACTTTAGACAGTTTAGACAAATTATATTTAAAAGAGCATAAAGATGCACAGAGCATTTCCCGATTCAGAGAAGGTCAAAGTGTCTTAGTCGCATTTTTGAAAGTTTTACCTTGAATAACTAATGATTCTTCCTGCTATATTGACTCAGCCTTGCTCAAGATGTACAAGCAGCATGTCAAACTGCTTCAAAACATTGACTCCTTTGAAATGAGTGACCAAATGACTTTGACAGAATAGGGAACATGATATTTTATCATATGGTATTATATTAAAACCACCTCTATGAAGGATACAGAAGTAGATTACATTAGTGCCTCCAAAGATGCTTCTGTTTCTCTTTTGATTACTTTTGTGTTTATAAAAATAATGAAAGTTCTTTGCAAACTACTAGAAAATTTGTTTAGAGCTT
Organism: Neotragus moschatus; assembly: GCA_006410615.1. NCBI lineage: Eukaryota > Metazoa > Chordata > Mammalia > Artiodactyla > Bovidae > Neotragus > Neotragus moschatus. The sequence continues at coordinate 781,336 of SJYA01001806.1, forward strand.
TGACTATAGCAAAAGTATAGTAAAAATTCTGCAAACAGATGTTTAATTTGATCAAGGGAGAGCATAAAATGGATAATTGCGGTCAACGATGAAAGTTGAGGTCATGGAAACAGGTTCGTGGAATAACAACAACAACAACAAAAATCTTTTGGAGACTTTTTAGAAGCAGCACATTCATTTCTGTTTAATCACTAAGTTGTGTCCAACTCTTTGTGACCCCATGGACTGTAGCCTGCCAGGCACCCCTGTCCTTGGGATTTCCCAGGCAAAAATACTGGAATGGATTGCCATTAATGAGGAACTACAAATATGAAATAGAATTTAAATTAATTTCTGAAAAATATGAAGATATTTGTGTAAAACTATGAGAAAAATAATTCAAAAGCGTAGAAATATGAGCAAAAGCAATTTGAGCTCTACTTGTCATGGTTTGATATGGTGGGTCCTTTGGTGTGAGGTTGGAGGATTTCAGAGATATGATAATGGTTAGATCATGGAAGATCCGCACATTAGGGTAGCAAGTAGGTGAGATGTATGATGTGCGTTGTGTTTTTAGACTAAATAAATTACTCTGGGAACATCATCTGAAGAGCATTCAGGAGACAATTATGATTATCAAGGTTAGAAATTATGAGGACATTTTAGGCTTAATTTTCCTAAGCAGTGTCAGATGGGGCATAGACAGTATGATAGATCTAAGAAATATTTGAGATTTGAACTGGAAGATCTTGCCAAGTTGTTTGGACAAGAGTAAATGGGATGTGGAATAATTTCCCAGAAATATTTTTTATTGTGTCTGTTGATTTATAGAAAATTAATACCCAGTGTTGATATTAACATCTGTGATGCAGTGACTAAAGATAAACTATTAGATTTATATTTTCAGGAATATTTGTAAATATAAGGAAAAAGAGTTTCAAATTAAAAACAAATTATTTTTTGACTTTAATACAATAAAATTAATTTTGACCAGTCTTAGAGCCACACATTTCTGTTTTCTCTGTGAGTTTATAAAGATTTATGAAGTTGCCCGACTGTTAATGGCAAATAACAGCTGCTATTTTTACATATTCAGGGATTTTTTTTTTTTTTCTGTTTTGCAATCTGTGATAAATACTGGCAGAGCATTATAAAATGACAGGGGTGCTGAAAGTGCGAATGAACTGGCAAACAAATGGTTCCAGTATTAATTTTAATCTCACTGAAGCTACAGTTCTGAACTATAAATATATTAACAAATAATTTTATTGGCAGGTTTTTGTGTTGTTTTTGCATATAAGGCTACCATTTTAATAGACAGTTGTTAATTTAACATAACGTATTAAAAGTGCTGATATGAGGATACTGATTTAACTTGTTCATTCTGTTCTGCAAAAGCAGAGATTGCCTTAGGCAAAACTGCAAAATGCCATAAGAACATTTTTTGTGCCTTTCTGCAGTTCCTTCCTGGAAGCCAACTCTGCCCGGGCATTGTCATATTGCCACCATCTACTTCCCTTGCGTCCTAGGCACCCACGAGCGTTTTCTCTCCGTATTTCTAAATACTACAACCTATACTCATGTCTACTTTATGATGTTTAGATTCATAATCAACTGACAAAGTAAATTAACTAGTTGTAGGATGTTCATGGAAAGAACTCCATCTTTTTGTATCTAATTCATATAAGCTACTGTTTCCATGGAGGTTTTAGACTCAGCTGAGGAGAGTGGTGGAGTTAAGTTTTCACTGTAGGTTGCTAAAAGAAATATCTGAAGGCAAGTAGACCGAGAGTAGTTAACAATATTGTCAGATAATAGAGAGCGTTGAGAAATCTGATCAGGAAATTCTTCATAATACATAATACTGCTTAGATTTAAATAATTTTATTTTGATTAGAATGACATTAACAAATGTTGATATGTAATAGGCAATGCTTAAGTTTTTGTGCTTAGGTCTTTATACTTAAGATAATTACAATGGCTGACTGCTTATAAGGTAAAAACATTCAAAAAATAGACTGAGATTTTTCCTGGTTAAAAATAATGGAAAAAATTAAATTGTCAGACTATATTATCTTCCGTTCTAGGTGACAAGTAAGTTCTATTATTCCAGTGTGTAACATCAATACCATAGATCAAAAGGAAACTTTATAATTCAGTGCTGTGATTCTAGAATGTCTCATGAAAACTATGAAGTCTCAGCAAAATACTCTTGACCTTTATGGCTAATCACCTGGTCAATTTTAAATAATCTAGGATGACATTTCTTGGGATAGCCTCAAAATTACAATAAATGAAAAAAAATGAAAAATATATCTCTTTTAAAATTGTCCTCTATCACAGTTCAATGAAAAGTTCCACAAAGGAAAGAGTAGAAAAACAGCAAATTATTCAAATGGATTTGATTGTCACATCTCTTTGAAAATATAAGAACTGAATGCTTTATATAACTATACAGAGAAAAAAAAGATCTCCTAAGAAAAATTTACTAAAATATCTATCTAATTAAAAACAATAACAACAACAAACATTTTCAGGAGACTCTAATGGTAAATCAGGTACATTTCAATTCTGTATTTCTGACATTTACAAGGACAATAGACAAAGTAGAAATAAAATGTTATGTGTTTTCCTCAAAAAACAAACCACAGCTGGTAGGTTTAATTTTATTCCTACCAGCCGGGACAGCAGCCTTTTTAAATATTGAAAGTGTGAATTAAAGCTTCTGCAAAACAGTTGCCATATAAATTTCCTTAACCACTATTAATTATATATGAAGTGTCAGAAAATTGTCCTGGCTTCATTGGGGTGGTTTTTAATATGCTGGAGATAGCAAATGTTGGATGCTTTGAGCTTACCAAAACCTCTCTGAGAAGATAGTTGAGTATATATATCAGCCTGTCCTACAAACCATCAAAAAATTCACCTTCAAGATTCCCTCTTTGATTTTTTTTCTCATAGCACTTTGATGGTTATTAAATATAAGTTCAAATTGAGCTTTTGTTAGAATCTCTACAATGCTGCTGTCTGATAGAACATTCTTTATTGATGAAAATAGTCTATGCCTGCACTGTTTAGTTCAATAGTCACTGGCCATATGTGGCTGTTGAGTGCTTGATATGAGGCAAGTGCAAGTAAGGAACTGAATTTTACATTTTATTTAGTTTTAATTAATTTTAATTTAATAGACACTTAGCTAGTGGCTCCTATGTTGAGCAGTGCAGCTCCATAACATGGAAGTTACTGTGTTCTGGAAAAGACAAAACTAACCAACAAATCAACAAACAAAAAGACTTCCCAGACTTCCCTGACAGTCCTGTGGTTAAGGCTCCTTGCTTCCACTGCAGGGGACGGGAGTTCGATCCCTGGTCAGGGAACTTGAGTTTCCACATGCCAGGCAGTCAAAAAATAAATATAATAATTCTTTGAAAAAAAAAAAAAAAGACTTCCCATACAGAAGGGGAAGATAAGATAGATATATGCAAATAATTGGATATAATGCAAGTTAGAATGGTATAGCTAGATATACCAGGAAGAAAAAAAAAAACAGAAAAAAGATATTAGAGCAAAAAGTAGGGAGACATCAATTCTAGTTTGTCATGAAGGAGAAAGGTTTAGGAAATTAGTAGGAATTTAGACAAGCTTTGGCTAAGTACTTTGAGAGTTAGAGCTAATATATAATGATAAAGGGAATTTTGTGAGCAAAGTCAGGGTACTGGGGAGTAGAAAGCATATTGTGAATGTGATATCACGTTAGTGATGATAAAAATTAGCTACAGGGTCACAAAAAGTGGAACTTTGAATATTGGCTAGGGCTATCACATCATGAGGTCGCAAAGAGTTGGACATGATTTAGCAACTGGACAACAACATCAAGACCCTAAACTGGATTGGCAAAGAAATCTTGTCTTGTCGACAGGAGGGAATTAGTCCAGGCAAGAAGTATATAAGTCCAGAATATTGAGTGATGACAATGGTAAAATAATGAAGGTGAAGTGCATATATTTCTTGAGTGCCTTCTCCTGTCACCAGGCTCCTTTGTCCATGGGATTCTGAGGCAAGAGTACTAGAGTGGGTTGCAAATGTCCTTCAGGGGATTTCCTAACCCAGAGATTGAACCCAAGTCTCCTACATTGGCTGCTAAGTTGCTTCAGTCGTGTCCGACTCTGTGCGACCCCACAGATGGCAGCCCATCGGGCTCCCCCATCCCTGGGATTCTCCAGGCAAGAACACTGAAGTGGCAGGTGGGTTAGTTAACACTTAAGCCACCTAGTGCCACATGGGAAGCCCCCACGTCTCCTTATATGCTAAGTCACTTCAGTCGTGTCTGACTCTGTGACACTATAGACTGTAGCCCATGATGCCCCTCCGTCCATGGGATTCTCCTGGGAAGATTACTGGAGTTGGTTGCAGTGCCCTCTTCTGGGGGATCTTCCTGACCCAGGGATCGAACCTTAATCTCCCACATTTCAGGCAAATTCTTTACTGTCTGTGTCACCAAGGAAGCCTCATACCTGCTCATACCAGCATATTAAACAAAAATGGAGTTATTACTCTCTGTATTTCCCTTGAACATGCCATTGTCTTCTCAGCTTAGTACCTAATTATGTTTTATAGAAATGTGTTGTCAAGTACCCAGTCCTCGTCCCAAACAGGTAAAGTTGCAAAATATCTTGAGAATTTAATATGATCCAACGTTTTAAGGCTGGTTTTAAAGAGGGTGTTCAGATGTGACGAAAGCGTTTCACTATTAAATTACACTATTAGATAGTGAATGGGTGGGAGAGATAAAAAGGAAATATAGACTTTCTTTTGAGAAAGCTGATTTGAGCCTTATTGCATCTTTACAAATGGTAGAAAAACTTTAAAGCTCTCTTCAAGAAATGAATGTCTAGTGGGTTTGATTGTTTTTTGTTCATGATTTTTAAGTTTTAGTTTTATTGAAGGATCGTTGATTTACAATGTTCTGTTAGTTTCAAGTGTACAGCAAAGTGATTTATATATGTATATATATCTCTGTATGTGTGTATACTTTTTCAGATTCTTTTCCCTTATAGGTTATTACAAGACTGTGAGTATAGTCCTCTGTGCTATACAGTAGGTTATCTATTTTATATAGAGTAATCTGTATATATTAATCCCCAATTCCTATCTTACCCCATAATTCATGACTTACTTTTGAATAAGAATTTTAAGAATAGTTGAAGTAGAAACTTCAAAATGTAAGGATAAGTGGTACATGTAAGCGACCCTTAATCCTTATATATGGTAGTTGTAATTTTTAAAGTTGAGAAATTTGCCTGTTTATAATCATGAGCAAATGCATGAATTTGGTGCCACGTGAAGATTTAGCACATAGGATGCATTTTGGTTTAAAATCTGTAAATATGTTCAAATAGAGAGATGAGGACTCCTATTCTTTAGTCATTGTCCTAGTTAAAAGGACACATAGAAAGTATATATGAACACTTGTAAAATTTCACCGAACTGTTAGATAGGGTGTTTGTTAAGAATCAGGTTGTGAAAGGACATTACTAAACAGGATGTGAAAGCACCAACCAGGCGTCTTACAAATACTCAGCATATCGGAAAACAGACAAATATTCAACGCAAATTTTCAGCTTGTTGAAAAATGCTCTTTGATATTGAACTGGTATATATTTTTTCCCCATAAATGCTTCTCATTGGTGCGCCTAAGTTTAAGAGAGACTTCAAAATCGTATCTAAGAACTTACCATGAAATGTGCTCATACACTTTGAACTTCTACTCTCAGGTTATTATCAGAAACATTTTTCATATAATTAGAAAAGTTTATTTTTCATATACCCTGGATGGATATTGGAAGCAGAAGGATTTTGTTTTTGCCAACTGTTTGTTTAAATGTGCAATTAAATCATAATTAATACTGCTTCCCTGCAAATTTTTTTTTAAAAGCTTGCTTCATGTATCCCTTGGCTTGTAAATCTGTGTGAGTTTTTAATATACCAAGCTCTTAGGATATTTAAATGAAGTTTTATATTTTGAGTGTATGTGTCTCATACTTGAATACAATTAGTTTTTATTCCTACTTAATTGTTGTTTTCATTATTCACAAAAGACTTCAACTCTTTAGTTATTAGATCTTCCTTGTTTCAATTGAAATATATCCTTTCACTAAAATTTTATATATTCACTAGCTTGTTTGGTTGCAGAAAATAAAATCTTTTTCTTTCTCTTCTCTGGTTGAGAGAGTTAGAACATGTTACATTTTCTGGTTGTCCTCTGTTTTTGCTAGCTTTGATCTTAAAGCTGAAAAATTTTGCCAACTCTTGGTCTTTTTCACTAATTTAATTCCACCAAGACAGATGAAATATGTCTTATTTATACTTGCATATAAATATATAATGATTCAAACAATTATGTAATGTGTAATTAAAAAAATGAAATGAATTCACAAATCCAGTTGGCCACTGCCTGTAACTCAAAGGTTGAGAGCTGTATTTCTAAAGCAGTTTTTCCTTGCCTGTGCATTGGCTAAATTTAAATTTATCCTGGAATATAAGAAAAATAAAAGATGGTGAATATTTGTTAAAAAAGCAGACAATCTGAAAGGATTAAAATGCTTTAATCAGACAGAAAAAAAAGGCTTTGGCCACTTGATTAGGGCTGATTTCCACCATCTGCTTATACTTACTGAGGATCTAGCCCTGACTGAACACTAATTTGTGCACTTCCTAGAAATTGAAATCTCTCAGCAAGCAAATTAACAAGAGCAGGGATTCAGCAATAATGGAGCTCCTCGGCTTTTGTTTCCATCTGACAGATGGACAGGGTGTGCTCAAATTGAATTCAGCTTTAATTGCATTGTGCCATTTAAAATTTTATCTGCTCCACAGATTTTGTTTACAGGTTTCAGGATTCCGAACCTTTGGAAGTTTTTTTTTTTTTTTTTTTTTAGTACTGGGCGAGATAAAGAACATTGTAATTCTGTGTGACTGGGAGGTGTTCATTACAACTCCTTGCCCTGAAGGGTGGCAGTTAAGAAAAGGAATTATGTTTTTTTTAAGTCTGGGGCAAATGGGAAACAATTCAAAGTTTGCATATGTTCAAATATTGGCAGCTCATAAATAAAAGTAATCAGAAATGCTCTGTATTTCATATCTAAATAAGAAGGTAATTTGCCTTGCTTCAATTAAAGCATCTCAAACTTTGCCTGTTATCACTCTATCGCTTGGAACCTTGCACTCCTGAATTCTAGAGATAAACTTTTTTTGTAAATGAATCATGATATTTTAAAATTGCTTTTAGTTTCTGCTTGATTGACAGTCTTCAGATAGATGTGACTTATATGAACTGTTCTTTTGAGCAGAGGTAAAAAATACTAAATCATTTAGGCATGTCCTGAACATTCCTGTGAGTTTAACGCTGAAGATGCATTTGTTATAAAATTGCTTGTCAATCTACAAGCATTTCCTCATAAATCTATGGCTTAGTAGGTACTAAACTTTGACATTTCTGGTGGCCAGCAGAGATCCTGAAAGCTTGAATATACCATAATAAGATTTGATTTGCACCCTACTTATGGGAAGATTGAAGACTTTCAGTTCCTGAGCACCTCACCAGGAATGACTGAATTTGCTTTACATAAGGCAGATAAGGAAGCTGTGGAAGAGTGGGCTGCCTAGGAGAGAAGGGTGGACTTCTCCAAAGTGTAGATGCTGCCCTGAATTATCCTTAAGTTACATGTGTGTAATGTGCACTGAAGAGCTTAAAATATTTTATCTGCTTTAAAATAGATAGTTTCTATGTGTTATATTTAGTTTTACCGATCATTTCCTTTCACTTGACTCATTTTTAAACGGCGTATTAACCATATGCAGTGTCTCCTTAGATACAGCATGATATACATCTGTTTATTACCACCGATTTCTCCTGAAGGGAGCTTATTAAATTATTAATAATAATTATAACTATCAAAGAGCAATATCTGAGGACTTCACATTAACCACTAAATTGGATTAAAATACTGTGTATTCTTGGATAAAGAAATTTCATTCTAGAAAACAGGCTTACATTTTAACAGAATGGATTGCTTTGATATTTTTCTGAGGTCTCAGTTCAGTGAGGATTTCAAATCCTGGTTAAGTAATCAAGTTTAGATGTTGCAGAGAACATCTTAGTTTCATAAAGTTTAGAAAAATCGCTTCAGATAATTCTTCACTTGCTCTGCGTACTTTCTTCATAGACAGCTGGGAGAAAAGGTGTCTATTATGAAAGAGCAAATATTATCATTGTTAAATGGAGAGCTTAACAGTCCAGAAGGGACTCCAGTCTAAAGTTTTTAACTTTTAATGTCTTTTAAACAGGGCATCACTGAAACCAAGAGAGAAAGCTGATTTGTAAAATACAGTTGCTTCCTTTTATGTTTCGCCTTGTGCTTTTCAAATTGTGCTTATTTAGTGTTTTCATTTTAGCATTCTGGGAAAGTCAGAGTAGATCTTTCACCTTTTTATTCCTCTTGCTTTCTTGTAGCCATTGGAAGCACTTGTGCTTTATTTTAGTTTTTTTGTTGGATATTACTCATAAAAAGGATTAAATTTGTATATGATCATAGCATGAGTGAGCAGAATGGAATCCTAGGTTATTTAGTTTAACGTACTTGTTTTACAGATGGGAAAACTGAGACTCAAGAGAGTTGAAAGCAACTCACTCAAGGTGATCCTGTGAGTTCTTGTAAAGTCCAGAATGAAGACCCAGATTTTATAAATCTCTTATCGTGAGACTTCTGGAAACACTAGGCTTTATGCCTCTGAACCCCCACCCTCAATAACTTTTAGTGCAATCTTCACTGGAAATATAGATAGAAAAACATCCATAAGCTGAACATTTAATAAAATTAGAATATTCAGACATATAAAATATATACAATTGAGATTTTTTTTCCAGTGGAAAATGCAGACATCTTTATTTCTCATTGATGGAAATGCCTGCTGCATTTATAAGTCACAGCCATATTTTTCTTTTTGGCCCTTTGACATATTTTCTATACCTAAAATATAAGCATAAGCATATATGTGCAGACTCATAAACTTCGATCTGGAAGTTTCCAACATGGCCAGAGTTGCACCATATTTACTTAAATGGGAATTCCATCAGAGAGGTGCCAATAAGGGTGCCGCGTGCACCTCGGGTTCTGTTCTTGCCAACACGGTGGTTGAAAAGCCGGTATGTGATATCTGTCTCGAGTTTATAGTCTGGTACAATAATGTCATTGCCCCATGTGGCAAATGGTGTAAGCTATTGTAAAACTGTTTGTCTATGTGATTAAGACATTGCTGCAGTGTGCAGCACCAGCCAATTACTTTTTTAATTTAATTATAGCAGAAAAAAGAGAATCGCATAATAGAAATTCTTGTCATAGGGAATATGTAAAATGTAAATTGAAGAGCCATGAAAATTTCATGCATTGGCAGCCCGATTTGTTTTTATTTGCAACGTGTTCTAAAGATGGCGTTTCTTCGATGTCATAAAATAAGACATAGTAGCATTTAGTAATTACTTAGGTCTACATCAAAATAATTATATACAGTATACACTTCTGATCCCCTCCACTGTATGTGAATGTAAAAATAAACACTTCAGGGTCTGTATCAGTTTTTACTTTTAGACAGTGTAAATAAAGCTGAATCTTCAACTTTCAAATTAAAACTGATAACCTTGGGCATTCAAGGCTTTTCTAAAGGAAGGGGGGAAACTTTAGCTTGCTTCAAAACAGGTTGTGTCTCTGGAATGCTTCTGGGACTAAAGAGATCAATTAAGTGTGTATAAACAAACAGTTGGAAAAAAGCTACTAAAACAACAGAGGAGAGAGCTCTCTATTGGGCTCCAGGGGCCTGGGGGAGTGAAGTTTCATTAACTGGATCTGAAGTCCTATGGCCTTCTATAAACAGGCATTAATTAAAGAATGTAAAAAATAAAGTTTCAGACCTTGCAATATGTTAATGATCATATGATTCAGGGCCCGGGAAGGGGAAGAGCAGCAGAGGTCATAAAATAAGCATGAAGCATTTAATATGAGTGCTTGGCAGGGATTTCTGCAAATTAGTTGGTTATTTGCTGGTCCAAAGCAAATTAAGGTGATTTTGCTTCACTTGCTAATTTTTTATGTGCATGCTTGGCAAAATGTTTTTCACAAATGGATGAAGGTTATTGTTAATGGCATAATGAGAAATATTAACATATTTAAATAAACCCGAATATTCTGACACGCAACACAAGCGTGCAGTTTTTATTTAACACAGACGTTGAAATTCTGTTAGGGCCCGAAGATGATTTTGGATGAAATTATGGAACATGGCCGAGTCTTATTGTTTAGTGTTGTGAATGCACCTTAAGAACTTAATCTTAATAAGTTTAAACCAGTGTTTTGAATAAAACTAACAAGCGTGGTTGTAATATATATATATATATACACACATATATATATAGCAACTTCACTTTTAAAAATCAACATTTGGAGTCATTTACTTGATAATGGAGAAGGAAAAATTAAAACAGGTAAATGTCCATTCCCTGTAGACGATACTGCATTTCAGGATGGTTTTTCTGAGAGGTAACATTTTTGAAATTTTGAGTTTGGTGACACATAGCTTGCCGTCTTGACTGACTGAGTTCTCTCCACCTATTATTATTTTAATTTTGACGAGGATAAATGATTCTGTGATTTGGGTTTATTACTTGGTGCCCCTTAACAGTTTGACTTTATCTGAGCACTGCAAGTGGAGTTAAAAAACTGGAGACACTTCTCTGAAAACTCTTTTGAAATGAGAGTGAAACTGTTCTGTCACTTTAATTACCACGAAGTTGCACAGAGGTACCAAATTTGGCAACAGAGCCTTAGATAGAAAGTGGGTTTGGGGGAGGATGCTACTATTGACATTGTTCTGTTACAGCAATTTTAGATGGACAAATTGCAGTTGAGAAAATTTCATGACTCGGTAAAATGAGCAATGATGACATCTGTGGATGCGGGTCTGTTCATATCTTTGCAGAGCCTTTAGGGAAATAAATATCTCGGAACATTCGGTGAAGTGAAGCTCACTCAATAAATCAACCTGACACAATAACACTTCTGGCACATGAGCCCTACTTCTCCCCAGCAACACCTACCCCTCTGTGTTCCTGTGCTACCAAATGGTGTCTCCCCACAGGCCTCTAAATCAAATCAGAGCACACAAATACAGTGAGAATTTATTGGGAATTGGTTTTGTTCGGCAAAAACATTACTTATTAGATGAACTGAAATGATAATAAATTTTGACCCTTTAAGGACTGAGCCAATTCAGGGGATGTGCTGGTTGGTGGAAGGCATCTAAAATGATCTTAAGAGGATCATCTTACCATGAGGTGTCTGAAGTTTTATGAGGATTAAATTCCTAATTTTCAGTTGGATTTTTTTCTCTTCACATGACATGTATCATGTTAAAACACCACATTTCCTTTTTAAATGCTGAAGGGTGAAATTAGGGTATTTGTTAATAATATTCAAAGTAAAACAAAACTCAAAAGCGAAAGTGTTTTTAGGTGTGTGCATGCCTCTGTGTGGTACGGAAGCAGTGTTGACTGCAAAAGTAAACGGCAGCCCAATAATGACGATATACAACTAATCATTTTTACCATAATTAGTACAATGATTATATATCAGGTATGAAAGTGAGAGAGGAGATCCTTAACATCTATAATATTAGAACTATCAATGTATGTGAGAAGATTATATTAAGTTTATCTGCACGTTCTCTGTTTGAAATAAACATAGAAAGCTCGTTTTTCTTTCTAAGGGAAACAGCTGGTTTCCATTTTTATTATAATTTTCTTTTACTCGAGATAAGAGTTGAAAAGTATCAATAAGAGAAACCAATTTCCCATCGATAAATATTGTTAGATCCCCTTGTGTGGGACGGGGTGGGGGGCAACGGCACTGGGGCAGGGATATTATTTCACAAGGCAAAGTTTAATGATGAACTTTCTAATTGAATATGTTTACATGAACTGTCCAGCTTACAGTATAGTGCAATTTATTACTTGTCCTCTATACAAATGGTGTGATGTGTCTCTTTGTGATTTTCTTTTTTATGTGATTTCCTAATTAATCATAGCCTTTATAACTAGTTTAAAATATAATATTTCTTATGTGTTTACCTACTGAGTCACTTTCCACAATAAATACACCTTGGGAGATATTGGAAATAGTTCTGGAAGCAATGTTTGTGCCCTTAAATCCTTAAACTGAGATGTGCTGTGGCCTTTCCAGTGGGAATTATGGATCCTGAAAATTTGGTAGTAGGTGAAAAACTTTGCCACAAGCCAAATTTGTATTAGTACTATGTTCTGGTACCAAAAGGCAAGTAACATTATTCTAACCCATTTTGCGTGAGAAAAATGACAATACCTAAAGAACTGAAGCAATTTTGAAGTCACTTGCAGAGGTAGGAATGTTAATGGTTATAAAACCTGAAAGCTAAAAGGAATTTCCTGAAATTGTCTTGTCCAATAATATAAGGGATTCCAGATAAAGGGTTGCTTACTCCTGTGTTATAACTCCTGGGAATACGTCTACTCCCTTGCTTGGATGTTCATGTCTCATAATAGCTTTCTTAAGAAATAGTTTCTTAAGGTTTAGCCTAATTTCTTCCTGTCTACATTTTTCATTCTAATAACTGTCCATTGCATAAGCACCTGCTTACATGCTAGTTACCACAAGAGGCTATCTGTACTGAGCTTTTTAAATTTAATCCTACTGACAGTCTTATAGGGCAGGTGTTATACTCCGGATGTTAAGCTTCAAAACTGAAGTTTGAAGAGGTTAAATATTGTGATCAAGGTTATGTAACTCATAGAAGTCTTGGAATGGATACTTGGCTGATTTCAAAATTGGATTTGTTTTGGTTTTGTTTGGGTCAGTAGCACAAATTCCTTGGACCACTTATTGCCCTATGTCAGCCGTAATAATAATGGTAGGTGCACATACAGTGGAATGATATACTTCTTGGACGAATTCTGAATAAATGACTTCTGTGTGAAGTGAGCATGCTGTGATTATGGACAAAGTTATCAGTTCTCCTTTGGAGAGAAAGAAGGCCATGGAGGGGAGCTGAGGGTTGAATGGAGTCATGATGTATGTATAAATAAAAGGAAAAAATGACAATGAGGCAAGAAAATAAACAAGGTACAATGTGGGAATCCCAAGAAGTTCTGTCAGTGAATTGCATAGGATGTGAGAGAACCATTAAGAAATGAGATTGTTAAGCTAGAAATGTGAACTCGTTCCTATCTTTACAGCACTCTTTAAGCACTTGAGTCCCATTAGTGTCATGTCTTTAACTTAAAAGACCTCATTCCTTTATGTTCTGATCATTTTTCTTGGTAGGTGGAAAGGCCAATTTGGACACATGCTTCTAAGTAAGAAATAGACTTTGCTAGGAATAGTGATGTTATTTTATCACATACTTTTCTTTATATTATTCAGTGGAATAAAATAATCAGTATAAATTACCTAGGATTCCCTGCTGGCTCAGATGGTAAAGCGTCTGCCTGCAATGCAGGAGACCTGAGTTCAATTCCTGGGTCGGGAAGATTACCTGGAGAAGTAGATGGCAACCCAGTCCAGTACTCTTACCTGGAGAATCCCATGGACAGAGGAGCCTGGCAGGCTACAGTCCATGGGGTCGTAAACAGTTGGACACGACTGAGCGACTTTACTTTTTCACCTTTTTTTTTTTTCACCTAGGAGTTCAAAGATTAAAATTCAGTAGGCTTTTCATTTAACCATTTATGATTCTGATTTAAAAACCCTATATTCTAGAGATATTATTTGCTAGCCAGGTTTGAAACATGATTACAATTACTTTGAAAAAGAAGACCTTGAATTCTACAAAATGAGATTCTCTTTAAAAGGGGATTAGGTTTTTTGTTTTCTGTATTTATTTTAGTTAAAATGATGGAAAACTAAAATTATTGTACTTGAATGTCAATTCAAAAATTTTAAAATTAATATAAGAAATTTTGTATGTATTTACCTTTTAAGAGGGGCTTTTCTTTTTTCTAAAGGAGATGAGTAAAGGAGTAAACCTCCTTCTAGAGTAAACCTATGTAACAATGACAGAACATCTTGATATATGGATACCATGTGCTATTGTTGGTCAATCTTGGCCTTTGCAAGACCCCTTTTTATGGAATCATGCACAGCTATGGACTTGAGAGAGTGGTAAAGTAACAGTGAATTTGAAGTTGTCAAGGAATCAGGGTCATTGAACCTCTGGTGGTACAAGTCATTTTACTGAATGTCAGGTTTCTTACCTCTAAAATGAGTAGATGAAGAGCTTGGGCTTGGTGGGCTAGTATCCTGCCTTTGCCACTGATTTGCTCTGGGACTTTGAGAAAGTTCCTTAACTTCTCTGACCCTTTATCTTTAGGATAATAATTTGACCTAACTCACAGATTATGTTAGGGCTTCCCAGGTGGCTCAGTGATAAGGAATTTGCCTGCCAATGCAGGACCTGCAGAAGACACTGGCTCAATCCCTGTGCTGGGAAAATCCCCTGGAGGAGGAAATGGCAACCCACTCTACTGTTTTTGCCTGGAGAATCCCATGGACAGAGGAGCCTGGCAGGCTGCAGTCTACGAGGTCACAAAGAATGAAACACGACTGAAAGCATGTATGCACGCGCAGATTATGTCAAACATGTTACAATATGTAAGATTCTTAGCAAAATGCTTGCCTTGTAATTAAAATACTTAAAAAACAAATGTCATTAATGGAAATGAAGACATTTTAAGACCACAAGAATGATGTGAGTTCCAATTCCACCTCTCCTCCTCATTAGCTGTATGTACTTGATGTGACCTTGGTCATGTTATTTAAACTTTCTGAGTTTCAGTGTTTTCACTTAAAAAGAGATCTCATGCATTGAGAAGTAAACTGAATCAGACAGATGCTCAGATGAGTAATATACACGGTTTCCCTCTTACCTTAAAAGTCAAGCACAAGGCATCTAAAAGTTTGGATGAAAGGAGGCTGAGATGGAAAATCTCTCATCCCAAACGTGAGATAGAAATTTATTTCAGATCCTCTCTCCACGCTGAAAAGTTTTCAAGAGTGTATTACTTTTTTTCTTGACTCCTATGGATTTAGTTAGCCAGTTTTGAAATGAAAGTAATAGCAATTCAGTTCTTCAATAAATAGGTGTTCTAATGTCACCCTTCCTAAAAAGGTCAACATGAAGATAATTGAGAATTTCTGACATTTAAGTAAAACTGTTAACTAGTTTTACTCTTTATTCTATTTGCTCTTTAATCACAACACTACTCTTGGTACAAATGTAAAAATGTTTTCTTTTGACCCTCACCGTTTCAGTTAAATGATAAAAAATGTATTTTTCTCAAAAAATTTGGTATTTCTTCAACTGAAGGTGACAACCACAAAAGGCAAAAGATGTTCCAAGGGGGAAGACTTTAATATTTTGTAGCTTTCAGGTTATTCCAGTTTGTTGTGCTTACCTCTCCCTATTATTCTGATCCCTCCCATTTCATGAAGAGTCAAGTAAAATTAATGCTAGTTCTCCCAGTTCTGGTTACCTGATTTTCTCCCAATAGAATGTGGCATATTAAAACGAAAATCTAAGTACCTAATGTCTCAAAAATGATATGATACCTAGATGAAGCAGAATGATGGCCAACCACCATTAAGAGTATATGGCTCTTTGTAGCAGTGTGCTCATATATTTCCACTTAATAGATGGCAACATTTAGCATATGATATTCCCGTTGGCTCAGATGGTAAAAAATCAGCCTACAATGCTGGCAAGCTGGGTTCGATCCCTAGGTCAGGAAGATCTCCTGGAGAAGGGAATGGCTACCCACTCTAGTATTCTTGCCTGGAGAATTCCATGGACAGAGGAGCCTGGCAGGCTACAGTCCATGGGGTCACAAAGAGTCAAATGCGCTTGAATGACTTTCACTTTGGACATAAGATGACTGTGGGCTGAAATGTGTAAACATTTGCTAGGTTGAATTCTCAGTCTAAAGTCTTAAAATTTTCATAATGTGAGTTCTATAATATTCATTTAACATGTATATAAAATATTTTCAGGATTTAACCTCTAATATCAAAACTGAAAGTATCCTTCACCTTTAAGGAAATAGAAGAATTAGTCACTATTTTCAGCATAACGTAAAAGTTGATTGATAATCATAACTATTATTTTTTTGTCTCTATTGCCTAGATTCCAGGTATGTGTGTTTCTGTTTGTGGTTTGTGTGTGTGTTTGTGTGTGTGTGTCTTTATCAAACATTTTAGAAGCTGTTTCTTTTAAAATAATAATAATCTTTGTCCTGCCTTGTATTTATTTCTATCTATGTCAAGTTTTGGAAACCAGTTATTGTTCAGTCACTAAGTCGTTTCTGACTCTTTGTGACCCCATGAACACCAGGCTTCCATGTCCTTCACTGTCTCCATAAATTTGCTGAAATTCATGTCCATTAAGTCAGTGATGCCGTCCAACCATCTCATCGTCTGTTACCCTCTTTTCCTCTTGCTCTCAATCTTTCCCAGTGTCAGGGTCTTTACCAGAATTGGCTCTTCCTATCAGGTGGCCAGATTGGAGCTTCAGCTTCAGCACCAGTCCTTCCAGTGAATATTCAGGATTGATTTCTTTTAGGATTGTCTGGTTTGATCTCCCTGCTTTCCAAGGGACTCTGAAGCGTCTTCTCCAGCACAACAATTTGAAAACATCAGTTCTTTGGCACTTAGGTTTATTTATAGTCCAACTCTCACATCCATACATGACTATTGGAAAAACCGTAGGTTTGCCTAGACAGACCTTTGTTGGCAAAGCAATGTTTCTCCTGTTTCATATGCTGTCTAGGTTGGTCATAGCTTTCCTTCCAAGGAGCAAGCGTTTTAATTTCATGGCTGTAGTCACCATCTGCAGGAATTTTGGAGGCCAAGAAAATAAAGTATGTTACATTTTCCATTGTTTCCCCATCTATTTGTCATGAAGTAATGGGACCAGATGCTATGATCTTAGTTTTCTGAATATTGAGTTTCAAGCCAGCTTTTTCACTCTCCTCTTTTACTTTCATCAAAAGACTCTAGTTCCTCTTCTCTTTCTGCCATAAGGGTGGTATCATCTGCATATCTGAGGTTATTGGTATTTCTCCTGACAATCTTGATTCCAGCTTGTGCTTCATCCAGCCTGATATGATGTACCCTACATATGAGTTAAATTAACAGGTTGACAATATACAGCCTTGATGTACTCCTTTCCCAATTTGGAACCAGTCTGTTGTTCCATGTCTGATTCTAACTGTTGCTTCTTGACCTGCATACAGGTTTTGCAGGAGGTAGGTAAGGTGGTCTGGTATTCCCATTTCTTGAAGAATTTTCTGGTTTGTTGTGATACATGCAGTCAAAGGTTTTACCATAGTCAATGAAGCAGAAATAGATGTTTTTTCTGGTATTCTCTTGCTTTTTCGATGACTCAATGGAAGTTGGCAATTTGATCTCTGGTTCCTCTGCCTTTTCTAAATCCAACTTGAACATCTGGAAATTCTCGGTTCATGAACATTTGAAGCCTGGCTTGGAGAATTTTGAGCATTACTTTGCTAGCATGTGAGATGAGTGCAATTGTGTGGTAATTTGAACATTCTTTGGCATTGCCCTTCTTTGGGATTAGAATAAAAATTGTTCTTTTTCAGTCCAGTGGCCATTGCTTTGTGCTCCATATTTGCTGGCATACTGAGTATAGCACTTTAACAGCATCATCTTTTAGGATTTGAAAGAGCTCAGCTGACATTCAGTTAACTTCACTAGCTTTGTTCACAGTTATGCTTTGTAAGGCCCACTTAACTTCACACTCCAAGATATCTGACTCTAGGTCAGTGGTCACACCATCGTGGTGTGAAGAAACGTTAAAGTGGTTCTTTTAGTATAATCTGGTAAGGCAGCAAGATCTACAGGAAAAGAAACTGAGAACAAAAATAACTGAAAGGAAAAACACAAGAGGGGTTACAAAAACAGATGCAATCACAGATGCCAAGTAAGAGATATAATTGAAGATTATTACTGAATGGCAAAGTTGAGCTTTCCATGAACTGAGGTGGTTTTAGAAGAAAATGGTGCTAGCTGGTGCTAGACTTTACAATCCTAACCTGAATTTGTAGTTGAATGTATGAGATGAGCAAACTGTATTGGAGCTATCTGCTTCTCCAGTATACTTGATTTTTGGCTGGATAATGCTAGCTCTGATGAAATTTTATGGCTTATCAAAATATTTATAAACCCATTTAAATTTGAATTTACTTGAAAGGTTGATACTTCAAGAGAAGTTCCACACTGTTATTTTGTAATAAATAATCAAGAAAATAGAGATTCACCGTTAGCATAGGAAGATGGCATGCATTCTAGAAGGTTACATTCATATAATGTAAACCATTGTTAGGTATCCAAAATAACAAATGGGTTATATTAAGACAGCTGCTTGCACATGGCATGCTTTTATCTGTAAGTATTAAAAGTTAGCCCTGAAAAATAATCTAGATCAGACTAAAGGATGATCACTGTAATATGCTTGAACTAATTTTGGCCCATTAGATGTTAGTGCACGTTCTCTATGCTATGTTGGCAAGATCTGGAACTCATTGTCATGTCAGAGTTTCAGACAGCTATTTGGTTTTGGGTTATTTTTAGGCAACATAATGGGTCATTTGAAGACCTAATAATATGAGTTTTGTTTGGCAGATCCTATGTTCATATGTTGTTGATATGGATCATTTAGCCTATACTTCAATTACTAGGGGTTCTCTGAACTGTTTTGTAAATTTAGAGATAGTTGCTTTGATCCTGCCATAGAATGAAACAAGAACACCTAACTAAATAGCAACTAAATAGCCTTTCATCTTCCCTTCAAAGCAAGAGGGAAAAAAGTCATTGCAAAGTACTGCTCTTCTTGTTTCTTTTCTTAGATTTTGACTTCCCTCATCACCTGAAAGTTACTAACATTATTTTGACTTGCAAAGCCAATACTTGTAAGAACTTCTTCTGCATAAGAGAGACTGAATTGAATGAAATATACTTTTTTAAAATTAGATTTTTGGGTAGTTTTTATTGTAATATTTCCATCCTCACATTATTTAGATCTGATTTTTTGCCCTTTGCCTTTTATACAAGGTAATAAAGAAAAAAAGATCTTCCTTATAGACAGCGTCCTAATCCCCAAATACTCATTAAATCTCCTCATCCATGCATTATGCCAAATGTCAGCAAGTAAAACTGTAAATCAAGTCAGCAAAATGGGTATATGGATTCTTTTTTTTTTCATTGTGCTTCAAAATCGTAGTGTGTGATCCAGAGGAGGTGTTTTAGAATTGGCTTCATGGGTAGAGTGGGACATTGAGAGAAGCTTCAGTTGGAACTTTCACGCATTAAGGAAATATATGCAGTGAAATCACTGAAAGGTATATATAGGTTCGACTAGAACATTCATTTGCTTTTCTTTTTGCACTGTTAAGAAAAAAAAAGAGTCTGTTTCAAATCCTATTTGTCCCTTATCTCTGTTTGTTCAGTTGTTTTTAATATCACATACTGAAAGAATTTCAATAGCAGTTTCACCATGAAGTCATTTGTTATCCTTCAGCAGGCTTTTGCCTACTGAATTGTAAAGCAGTTCTGACTATTTGCATCCTCTAGACGGAGCAACATATAAACACTCCCAGATATTTCTGGTAAGTATGAAAAAATATCTTATTTGTCCTTTCTGTGAATAAATAAGAGAATGTCAAACTTTATAGACTAATACATTTGTATGCCAGTGGTGACACTGAATCTCTCATGGCTTGCAATGTCACAGACCCTGAGAAACACCATTTTGTTTGCTTGTTTGTTTGTTTGTTCCAAATGAATACAAGTCAAATAGGAGCGCAATAAAAAGCCAGGATTTGAATGTATTGTTTATGTCTGCCCAATATACTCATTCAGTTGCAATTTGCCATGAGGAAATACAATTTACATGTTTCCCAGGCTTATTGCACAACAATTACTCACATATTCAGGCTGCTCTATGTCAGAGAGAACTCTACAATGCCCTTTAGCATGAGTCTACAACCACTGCCCCCATCTCGACCCTATTTTAAGGTTTTTTTTATAATATATTTCTTAGAGTTGTGGAAATATGGGCAAGGGAAAGGAGCCACCTAAATAACTTAACTTTTGCATAGAAAAACTTTTGATGTGTGTATATATGTGTACACATGTGATTGACTCAGAAATGGTACTCTGCATGGGATAATTTGAACTGTATCAGTTCAAGCAAATCTTTATGCACTTTCCCAACTTAAAAGTAAATTTGTTTCTTATATTTAAATCGATATGCATACTGTAGGGTATCTAGTCTTCATATTCAATTAAATAATGAACCTCTGCAACATCAGCAGTGATTGGTAGTTTAATATTGCTTTTGCACTTGCCAGTTTTCATATTACAACTTCTAGTTTTTCTTAAATGCAATGTGCTCAAAACAGAATTACATCATATGTTTTACAAAGTAAACAAGATTAAATAATTTCACAGATAAAAATATATATGAAGCACTGAGAATTTAACTTTGCTTATTTTGTGTGTATATTATTCGCACAGTCATATCCAATGCTTTGCGACCCCATGGACTGTAGCCCACCAGGCTCCTCTCTCCGTGGGATTTTCCAGGCAAGAAAACTGGAGTAGGTTGCCATTTCCTTCTCCAGGGCATCTTCCTGACCCAGGGACTGAACCTGGGTATCCTGCATTGCAGGTAGACTCTTTACCATCTGAGTAACCAGGGAAGCCTTATCCATGTGCAAAAAAAAAAAGGAGTCTTGTGAACTGACTAACTGAATACAGCCTGATTGTTTTCCACTCTGATTTTCTGAAAAAATAATTTTAATAAATAATACATAATTTTTTTTTCTTTCACTGAGGCTCTTAAAACAGAATTTAGTATTGTATTTGTCAGTACTGATTCGATTTCTGAAGAATAAATTTCTCTAAATGAGTTTTAGTGGGGTGAAACTAGATCTGAGATATAAATACTTAAAATCAATTTTAATAATACTTAAGAGATGTTTATAAGGGTTTGGAAATGCAAGCTCTTTAAGTTATTACAAATGCACATCGTTATACATTTTCTCACATTGTGACATGTAAAAAATTGAGGTTCAACTTAGGTCTCTTACTTCTGTGATGATTTATTAGCAAAACATGTCTACATGTCCTTAATTTCTTCAAAAGTAGCCTTTCTGAAATTAAAAGTACAGTGTATCTTACCTTCTATAAGCAGATATAGAGGAAGATGAGGTGATGTTCGTGTGTCTAGCAAAGTACGCTATGGCAAAAAGTCAAAGATATTTCTTTCCACATGTGTTTTGAATTGGAAATTGTCACTTTGATATTAATTCTTTGGTTCAAGTTATATCTTTGTATATGAATGTATTTGTATACATATGTAAAAATACACACCCACCCACACGTAATGTCAAAAATATAGCCCAGCTGCTGTACAGTTATAAGATCCAGGTAGATTCGCTGTCTGTGCAGACCCACAGAACATATGAATTGGTAAGAACATTAGAGCAACTCTAATCCAGTCTCCTTTTTTTATAGATTTGGTTTTATAGATTGGTTATCAAATTTATTCCCAGAAAAGTTAAAATGGTAAAGACTAGATTGGATCTCATATCTATGGATCCTAAATCCTGGTATTTTTCCTCCAGACTGCCACTTTGATTCTGGCATTTATTATATCACTGAATTGCTTTGAAAAGCATTCAACCTGCTGCCCAACTACAACTGCAGTTACTGTATATACTAAGAATACTATATATATATACACACACAAACATAGACCCATTTATATGTCTATTATATATGTACTTAGTATAACATACTCTATTATATATATATGTGTTTGTGTACCATATACTAAATATATGCACTATACAAACTGTATAAATATTGGTTTAAGTATTTCTAAACTCTAGACCCCACTGTTTCACTTTTCAAAAAATAGTTCACAAAAAGCCCTATTTGAAGCTCCTTTCAGTTATTAAGTCTCCCAAACATCTATCTTTTGTTTATTGACATGAGCCTCCCAGATTTCCGTTCTTTTTGTTCAACTGTAGTAAATTTGGAATTAAAGGATGATATTCGATCCTTGCTTCCTTTATAGAGTTGCACCAAAGTCAATGAGAATTTTACACGAAAATAAAAGGATAAACTATGGCCCTGGAGTAGTCATTTAAGACTGCAGAACAGACCCCCAAGACTAAGTTCAGTGCCTGGTAAGGGAGTTGTGCTAAATTTAACATTGCGGAAGAGTTTCCAGCTGTTGGCTTGCTACGAGGGAGGCGAGCTGCTTTTATGACTGATTACTGTCCTCAGGAGAAAGAGGGAAGTGGAGCGATGCCACGTCTCCAATCCGTAGAGTTCCCTGCATATTTTGTGGTGCTGATTTGAGAAGGCTCATAACTTTAATGGCTCCCTTTATCAGTTGCCATGACTCTCAGCTGAAAATTCTAAGACCTGGGAAGAGGAGGACAGGAATGGGTATAACTCTATATGTCGAAAACACTATAATAAAATAAAATTACCTTTTTGTAAATTTCACACTGATGATAAGTCCCTTGTGGTTTGTCACTATCGCAAAAGTAACACTTCTAGACTTTATTTGCCAGCTGTACTTAAAGATCGGGGCTTTATGTTTTTAAAAATGCCATCTATTCCTTCAATCACTTGTAAGTCCCCTATAATCTCTCTTTAATGTAAGCACACTGGAGTTTTCCCTTTTGTTTGCTGCCCTTGCATTATTTACTTTGATCTGCTGTGAGAAAATCTGAAAGTGTGTTGTCCTAAATGCTAGCATCTCACCAACAAGATTTGAGGCCTTGTAGTTCGCCTGGAAGAAAAGGCTCTTGTGTGAAGACGCAGGTTTTGTTTAGTTCTCTCTCCCTGGTGGGAGCCTTAATTGCATTTTCTCTCTCTCACAGTGGCTGGCTAAGGAGTGCCTGCCTTCCCTGCTGATGCTGAAGTTTTCAAGCTCTATTACTCTGTGACGGAGAAAATTCCTTGGTCCAGGAAGAAAAGGGTCAGATTAAAAAAAAAAGAGTGTTTAAATAAGTATTGTCAATTTACCATTCACAATAAACAGAAAAGAAGAAACAATAGAAAGGCTTAATGTTTTCCCCTTGAAATTCTTGTAAAAGTTTTATGTAACCAGCTTATAAAATTTTAAATATCAGATTTTAAATATCATGAAGAGGCTCAGTCTTCAGAGCAAAGAGATTAAACTTAGTAATAACCACACCAGTATACAAACAAATATTAATTTGTGGCCTTTCTTAGGCCTTCTATGTGTCTTTTGAAGTTTATCTATCAACTATCCATCTATCTATATATGATTAAAATATACATGCTGAAGGCTATTTCTGGAGTTAGTGTTGATTATTGACGTATATGTCATTTTCAGATTTAGTTTTATTAACCTTTCACTTTCAATTTTGACTTTCTGAACACACAAGTGATGTGCTTGAGTCATTACATCAGAAATGAATACTTTAATTTTTCTTCCCAACTGACAAACTATACTTCCCCTTCACTGGCTTTGAAGCTATGGCTGCCATGTCTGCTTCCATTTTCTGTATATTTCATCTTAATAGGATACAAGGCAATAATAGCATCTACTCAACATTTTCAGTTTCAAAGTATCTTAAATATAAAAGTGGTATTGATCTTCATTCATAAAAATGCTTGTTTATTGCTTGAGGCTTAAATGTTTTTATGCACATATGCATAAACTACTTGTGTTTTTGAAAACCTCTGTCTCTTTATTCTGACCAAAATGGTTTACTCAGACATGTATTTTATTCCATAAGGCTTACTCCTAAATCTCGGTATGTTAGATTCTCTGCTGCCTTCTTAACTTTTCCATTCAAAAGCCTCTTCTTCTCGTTTCTTCTCCTGTAGCCTCCTTATATTCTACCCTTTCCCTGTTCCAAGTCATTATTCTCCAATGCCTGCCCCTCATGGTACTTCATGAGTGGTATGATCTCTGTTACTTCCCTGCAAATAAATTGAGAGAGGGACCATTTTATCCAGAGATAGCTGTGGGATTTTTTGATGGATAGTTGAGTAAACAGTGGAAAAATTCATGGTTGGAAATAGTATAGGATTGTTTGGTTGACACGCGAGTAAGAGAGCAAAGAGATGTTGAGGAGTTTTGAGTATCTGAAGAGAAGGAAGATGCCGAATGGAAAATATGAAGATACCTTTCTAGAAGTTGGGATTGTAGATTTCAGCTCTGACTGTTCTCTCCCATTGGTAATCACTGGGTCTTTCGGGCTTTGTGCAATGAGCTGAACTCAGCCAACAGAATCTTTTCAGCTATATTGAAAAGCAGTGATCCAACACGTGAAGTGAAAACATCTCCTGATATAAGAGCACACATGGCTTTATGAACACATTAACATTATAAGACAGATATGATTGTCATTAAACAAAGTATCAGGACGCCTATGTCTTGCCTTGTTACCTTTAAACCGATTTATAATGTAAAGAGAAACTTCCAAAAACTATTTTAAGTGCATAACATACATTTGAACACTGGGTACTTTTTTTGGTTGGTTTTAGGATGGTGATTTTTTTAATGTTTACAGTAATCACACGAGTCCTAAACAGGATTGTTTTTTTTTTAATTGAATGATTACCTAACAGATGACCTAGAGAGGCATACATCTCTACTTTTGTTCATCCTAATTAGTGAAAAATAAATTAGAATTGAAGCAAATAAAGATATAACAGGATTTCTCAATAATTTTGAGGAGTATATATGTTTAAGCTTGAGAACTGAAAAGCTAATTGGACCGTCATTAATTATGTGTTTCAAAACACTCATATTTTAGACTGTCAAAAGTGAAAATAAGGAATGAATTGCATTTTAGGGAGTTCAAAGGATTCAATTAGCATATTTTATTTCCCTTGAATCTCATTATATGTTTTAATAAATACCTCTTAAAGTTCCTCCTTTTTCTGTTTATCATCACTCTACATATTTATTTCAGAAGGAAGGGAGTTGTCAGTTAGGATCTATACGTTGCTGAAGTCAAAACAGATCTTAGATAATTCAGCAAGTGGCTATTCTATTTTTCAGCACATTTTATTATGATAGAAATTCTTTATGATGAAGGCTAGGGAACCTGATTATTTTTTTAAATAGGTCAAGAAATGGATCAGAAAATCTGCAGGGGATTTATCTCTGTTTCTAGTACTTCATAATGACAAACTTTCTTTGGCTAATGAGCATGTCTCGATGAATTTGAATATGTAGAGAAGGGGTAGGAGAGGGCAGTGGACTTCTAAGAGAATTAGTATAATTGCAGTGATNTGCTGCCCTTGCATTATTTACTTTGATCTGCTGTGAGAAAATCTGAAAGTGTGTTGTCCTAAATGCTAGCATCTCACCAACAAGATTTGAGGCCTTGTAGTTCGCCTGGAAGAAAAGGCTCTTGTGTGAAGACGCAGGTTTTGTTTAGTTCTCTCTCCCTGGTGGGAGCCTTAATTGCATTTTCTCTCTCTCACAGTGGCTGGCTAAGGAGTGCCTGCCTTCCCTGCTGATGCTGAAGTTTTCAAGCTCTATTACTCTGTGACGGAGAAAATTCCTTGGTCCAGGAAGAAAAGGGTCAGATTAAAAAAAAAAGAGTGTTTAAATAAGTATTGTCAATTTACCATTCACAATAAACAGAAAAGAAGAAACAATAGAAAGGCTTAATGTTTTCCCCTTGAAATTCTTGTAAAAGTTTTATGTAACCAGCTTATAAAATTTTAAATATCAGATTTTAAATATCATGAAGAGGCTCAGTCTTCAGAGCAAAGAGATTAAACTTAGTAATAACCACACCAGTATACAAACAAATATTAATTTGTGGCCTTTCTTAGGCCTTCTATGTGTCTTTTGAAGTTTATCTATCAACTATCCATCTATCTATATATGATTAAAATATACATGCTGAAGGCTATTTCTGGAGTTAGTGTTGATTATTGACGTATATGTCATTTTCAGATTTAGTTTTATTAACCTTTCACTTTCAATTTTGACTTTCTGAACACACAAGTGATGTGCTTGAGTCATTACATCAGAAATGAATACTTTAATTTTTCTTCCCAACTGACAAACTATACTTCCCCTTCACTGGCTTTGAAGCTATGGCTGCCATGTCTGCTTCCATTTTCTGTATATTTCATCTTAATAGGATACAAGGCAATAATAGCATCTACTCAACATTTTCAGTTTCAAAGTATCTTAAATATAAAAGTGGTATTGATCTTCATTCATAAAAATGCTTGTTTATTGCTTGAGGCTTAAATGTTTTTATGCACATATGCATAAACTACTTGTGTTTTTGAAAACCTCTGTCTCTTTATTCTGACCAAAATGGTTTACTCAGACATGTATTTTATTCCATAAGGCTTACTCCTAAATCTCGGTATGTTAGATTCTCTGCTGCCTTCTTAACTTTTCCATTCAAAAGCCTCTTCTTCTCGTTTCTTCTCCTGTAGCCTCCTTATATTCTACCCTTTCCCTGTTCCAAGTCATTATTCTCCAATGCCTGCCCCTCATGGTACTTCATGAGTGGTATGATCTCTGTTACTTCCCTGCAAATAAATTGAGAGAGGGACCATTTTATCCAGAGATAGCTGTGGGATTTTTTGATGGATAGTTGAGTAAACAGTGGAAAAATTCATGGTTGGAAATAGTATAGGATTGTTTGGTTGACACGCGAGTAAGAGAGCAAAGAGATGTTGAGGAGTTTTGAGTATCTGAAGAGAAGGAAGATGCCGAATGGAAAATATGAAGATACCTTTCTAGAAG
This sequence comes from Neotragus moschatus, assembly GCA_006410615.1. Classification (NCBI taxonomy): domain Eukaryota; kingdom Metazoa; phylum Chordata; class Mammalia; order Artiodactyla; family Bovidae; genus Neotragus; species Neotragus moschatus. The sequence continues at coordinate 808,246 of SJYA01001806.1, forward strand.
TTGGGATTGTAGATTTCAGCTCTGACTGTTCTCTCCCATTGGTAATCACTGGGTCTTTCGGGCTTTGTGCAATGAGCTGAACTCAGCCAACAGAATCTTTTCAGCTATATTGAAAAGCAGTGATCCAACACGTGAAGTGAAAACATCTCCTGATATAAGAGCACACATGGCTTTATGAACACATTAACATTATAAGACAGATATGATTGTCATTAAACAAAGCATCAGGAAGCCTATGTCTTGCCTTGTTACCTTTAAACCGATTTATAATGTAAAGAGAAACTTCCAAAAACTATTTTAAGTGCATAACATACATTTGAACACTGGGTACTTTTTTTGGTTGGTTTTAGGATGGTGATTTTTTTAATGTTTACAGTAATCACACGAGTCCTAAACAGGATTGTTTTTTTTTTAATTGAATGATTACCTAACAGATGACCTAGAGAGGCATACATCTCTACTTTTGTTCATCCTAATTAGTGAAAAATAAATTAGAATTGAAGCAAATAAAGATATAACAGGATTTCTCAATAATTTTGAGGAGTATATATGTTTAAGCTTGAGAACTGAAAAGCTAATTGGACCGTCATTAATTATGTGTTTCAAAACACTCATATTTTAGACTGTCAAAAGTGAAAATAAGGAATGAATTGCATTTTAGGGAGTTCAAAGGATTCAATTAGCATATTTTATTTCCCTTGAATCTCATTATATGTTTTAATAAATACCTCTTAAAGTTCCTCCTTTTTCTGTTTATCATCACTCTACATATTTATTTCAGAAGGAAGGGAGTTGTCAGTTAGGATCTATACGTTGCTGAAGTCAAAACAGATCTTAGATAATTCAGCAAGTGGCTATTCTATTTTTCAGCACATTTTATTATGATAGAAATTCTTTATGATGAAGGCTAGGGAACCTGATTATTTTTTTAAATAGGTCAAGAAATGGATCAGAAAATCTGCAGGGGATTTATCTCTGTTTCTAGTACTTCATAATGACAAACTTTCTTTGGCTAATGAGCATGTCTCGATGAATTTGAATATGTAGAGAAGGGGTAGGAGAGGGCAGTGGACTTCTAAGAGAATTAGTATAATTGCAGTGATTGAATTCTAAAGATTGGAAATAGTTTGAGAGAAGTAAAAAAGTGACAGGCCCCAGTTTGTTAACCCATATATATACTATTTTCTCACGTGAAAGGGTGTAAATCTCATGAACATTAGGGAAAATAGACCATTTTATGTACCAATTTATAACTAAAATTCCCAGTAACTCTCTGGCCTTAAAATTTCCTATTTGCTCTTTCTTACAGGAACACCACAGGTGTTCCATTTTTATTTTAGTACTGTTAATACATTTAGCCATTTTCTAGGCGTTGACTGAAACAGATTCTTGAGTATATATGTATGGAATGGGCACTGTTTTGCCTACAGATTGATGTTCTACTAGCTATAAAATATCTTAAACCTAGGAGATTGGAAATTAGTTAAAATACACTTTTTATATACGTTATTTATGTATTCATGTACTTGATATCACCATTATAAATCCAAATATTATGTTCAGATGTTCAAAAAAGTTAAATAGACTTTATTGCTGTCCATAAGTTCTTACGTTTGTGCTAATACTTATTTTGACTTTGGATTACCTTGGCAAGTCTGTCCTCTGACTTCTAGAGTAAGAGCCAACCGTATTAGTCTGTAAAGACAGTAGAGTTAATACTATCCTGTTTCCATTTTTATGCCTCTCAAAAGGAAAAATAAATCATCCTTAAATATAAACTAAATAACATTTTGTAACTTTCCTTGATGTTTTCTTTCATTCATTGTTCAAATGCCAGATCCAGTGACACTTTGTGAAACTTTTTATGCCCACTTGCTCTGAGCAGGAGTTAAATGTACATAGAAAGGTATTTATATTTCAGTTACTCCTCTTATAATCTGTCCTATATTTATTCTCCTGTGCCAGGTGGTGATAGTGGTAAATAACTCACCTGCCAATGCAGAAGAGACATGGGTTTGATCTTTGGGTTGGGAAGGTCCTCTGGAGAAGGGAATGGCAGCCGACACCAGTATTCTTTCCTGGAGAATTCCATATACAGAGGAGCCTAGTGGGCTACAGTCCATAGAGTTGTAAAGAGTCGGGCATGACTGAAGTGACTTAGCACGCATGTACGCATGTATGCATGTACGACCACGTTAAAGATTGTGGTCCTGGAGGGCAGGTACTGTCTATTGTCATCTCTATGTGCTGGTTTTCTGGAACAATATCTGAGTTCAGTAGATATTAAATTAATTCAGTCCTCTTTTATGACTATTTAAATGTTTTTAATCTTACATATGGGGACCTCTGTCTATGCTTTGATAGAAAAAATTAAGCAGAGTTCTTGCCCTTGTTTTTATATACTGCCAACTAAGCATCAGCTATTTCTTGTCTGTAAGAAAATTTAAAATCCCATTGCTAAAAAAATTTGAAAGTTTAAGTGAAGAATGAGAATGCAAATTGATAGTGATTAGCTAGCTTGCGTTCCTTTTTGTTGGTGTGTGTTGCCTTTTATTTTTTTCATAAAGGTGTCATGAAGGATCAAATTTAGATATCTTTAACTTTGAGTGTTAGATCCAAGAATCTCTTACATGCCCTAATATTTATGGTGATAATATCCTTGCTCCTTTTTCTGTGTGCTAGTGCATGTGAATATGTGTGAGTGTGTGCGTGCTGGCCACTGACTGACCAGTTCTAAAGTATCACCTTGGATCCTGCCCTTTACTTGTCAACCAGTCTCTCATTATTGATTCTTCCTGTAATAAGACTTAAAGGAAGTTGAAGAAGTTCTGTTTTATTTTTTTAATGTTGTTAAAAGCGGTCCTCTTACTTGAAAGGAATTAGATAAAATAATTTTGATTTCAGTTAAAAAATTCAATCCGGCCCCCTGAAATAGCACAACCTGATAATACATCTTTTTTACACTAACTTTCAAAGATGCACTAATATCTATCATAAATAAATATCTCACTCTTTGATTTTCTAAGATTGTTAGATATGAGGGGGAAAGTAAGAAAGTCAGTTCAATAACACACATGAGTTTAGTACCTATCACATTATGAACTAAGGAGAAAAGGGATGTACATAGATGTCTAAGACAGTTTTTGACTTGGCAATTTTTATGGAAGATTCCTAAGTATACTAAGAACTTTAATACAAGGCAGTTTTTGATACAAATTTTACCAGTGGTATAAGATTGCATAAGAGGAAACACAAAAATAGGTGGTTGCAATTGAGAAGAGGTGACCAGAGTTGGGAAGGAGGGAGAAAAGGAAAAGATATCACTTGAAGACTTCAAGAGAGTATTCTGGGAGAAGAGAGGGAAGGAGAAAGAGTAGAGGGGAAACAAGTAACTCTGTGGCTCATGAAATAGAACATATTTTGGCTTGTTTTGTTATTTTCATCAGTTGAACTTCTATTAGTAATATGGTCCTAGATGTTTGCATGGTACTCTGCAAGGATTGCAGGTAAGTGCCTTAATCAAAATATGCCTTGTTATTTTCTGCATCTTATTTTCTAAATTATATTACAAGTTGTTAAAATATCATCATGATGTTAAAATATTAGTTGTTAAAATATACCTGTTCTTTTTCAAATATCTGTGAATGGGTGAAGTCAACATAAAGTTGACTAACTCTCGAAACATTTTCTTGCTGGTGGGCTGCCATCTGTGGGGTCTCATAGAGTTGGACATGACTGAAGTGACTTAGCAGCAGCAGCAGCATACTCTCAGGAAGTTTGGTAGATGTGACAGAAAAAAAGGCACCAGAGCTAGATTTTGTAAAATGGCATCAACAGCTTGCTGAGAAATAGGAGTAACTTCTTTTCCCAAATCTGTTTGGAAAGATTTGAAGTGCTAAAATTAAATATACCATAAAACTCCTTTTTTTTTTTTTTAATCTATCGACTTTCTTTTAGTAATAGTATGATGAATAAGTGGCATGTTAGACCACTGTTCCTCCTAGGATAATGAGCCTATGGAATATAATAGATGAAATTTACTCTTCTCCCAAGTTATGGATTTTGGAAACACTCTTTAAGTAGACTTGACAAATCCACTTTCTTTTATAACTGTTTCCCAAATGTTTTCTTTTGTACTAACTAATAATTTGTATGGGCTTCCCAGGTGGCTCGGTGGTAAAGAATCCATCTGCAGTGCAGGAGATGCGGGTTCGATCCCTGGATCAAGAAGATCCCCTGGAGAAGGAAATGGCAACCCACTCCAGTACTCTGGCCTGGGAAATTTCCATGGACAAAAAGAGTCTGGCGGGCTACAGTTTATGAGGCCACAAAAGAGTTGGACATGAATTAGCTGCTAAACAACAATAGCAATAATTAGGATATTCTATAGACCGATGTTGAGAATAATGGCAATATTGTTTACAGTCATTTAAAATTTTGAATGACTGGCTGAGTTCAGCAAGTCTGTTACTGTTTGTCTAATGAAAAAGAAAGAACTTTGGAGAAAATATAGTCCCAATCCACAAGTTTGGATTAATTTTTATTTTAAAAATTGTGGACAGTATAGATGTTGTCATTCTGTCCTATAATTATTAATGCTGCTGCTGCTAGCTAAGTCATGTCAGTCGTGTCTGGCTTTTGGCGACCCCATGGACTGTGGCCCTCCAGGCTCTTCTGTCCATGGGATTCTCCAGGCAAGAATAATGGAGTGGGTTGCTGTGCCCTCCTCCAGGTGTCTTCCGGACCCAGGGATCAAACCAGAATCTTAGGTCTCCTGCAATGGCAGGTAGGTTCTTTACTCCTAGCTCCACCTGGGGAGGTTCCTAATAATTATATATAGATTCATACAATCTGTTAAAAATCAAGGGTATTATAACTGAGAACACTTCCTTTCTTATTCATACAGAGTTTCCTTAGAACTGGGCAGTGATACTAAGTCCTATCAACGTCTACAACATAGACATGAAAAATCTGAAAATTTTGTCCAAATCATTTAATCTTCCTATGATATTGATATCCTTATTCTCGTTTCAGTAATGAGGAAACTGAGACTCACTGTTTGAGTTATAGAACAATTTGGTGGAGACTAGGCCTTGAGTCTTGAATGTTTAGGGACGTTTATGCTCTCCTCATGATGCAGAGTCTGCCAGAAGGAGATGGAGATAACCTCTGAGCTCCCCGTGACTTTATTTGACGAAATGCACCTGAAAATAGCAGAAGGTGGTTGGTGTGAATATGGCAACAGGACTGCGAATGCATGTGGTAATAGGAATTATGGGATGCTGCGAGCTTAAAGAGTACAGTTTTAGTGAATGATTAAGATAGATAAAGACTGTGTAGGCTTGGAGAGCTTTCAGGATGCTTATCAGATGTTTTCATCATAGGCCAAGAGGCTTCTGAAATTTCTGAGATGGGGTGGGAGTGGGAAATAAGGAAGGAAGAACAAGTTGTACAGGTGAAGTCAAATGAGAAGTCATTTAATGGAGGTGAACGATAAAGACTGAAAGTAATTTCCAATGAGTTTCAGAGTAAAAGCAGGAGTAAGTAGGGTTTATTTTGGAGTAGAAGAAATATCAGTTTCCAATATGGACAAGGAAGACTCAAACATACTTTTTTTTTTTTTTAATTAATTTTTATTTTTTTAGTTTGTTTTGCTTTAAAAATATGGAACGCTTCACGAATTTGCGTGTCATCCTTGCGCAGGGGCCATGCTAATCTTCTCTGTATCGTTCCAATTTTAGTATATGTGCTGCCGAAGCGAGCACTCAAACATACTTTTTATTTTTGTTCAGTAATGAAATGGAAAGGTATGTAAGAAGGTACTCCCGTCAGGTTAGATGACAGCAGTAAATAAATCATTTCACATAATTTTATGAATGGTACATTTTTACCAAAGGCAAATGATCCAGGATTCCAGGAAATCAAAGATTGAAATTCCTTTCTTTATTGCTTATAATAGCATCATCCAATCTAGAAGCATTGGAATAACCTTATACTATGGGAATAATGTTGCACAATCAAATTTTTAGAAATCAAATTAATAAAATACTGTACTAAAATAACATCTAAAGTTAAAATGAAGCATTATTTAATTTTTCTTAAGTGTTAGAATTAAAAATATATAGAAACAATATGTATTGGGCTTGTATGTGAAAATTAGTCCTGTCAACTCTCACTCCTGTAATCTGACCATTCAAAAACCTGAAAGTCAAAAGTTTATCTGGAATACATCCTATAAATAGCAGTAAAATGTGGTCTCATGATGTTGCTGCCAACCCTGATTGTGAAACATTTTAGTGTGGACTATTTCCCTTATAGATTGTGCCCATTAAAAATGTTTCTGCTAAAATTTGTAGTGTAATAGTGACTTTGAGAAATACACAGGAAGGAAGGAAATGTTTGGTCAAATTACTGCTTAATTATTCCAAAGCTAGAGTGACTGGCTTTGTTTTGCCTTCCTTTACTGAATAACTTCTGATGCAATCAAACTGAAAAGTCAGGAAATTAACTTTTATGGAAATTGAGTCATGCATTAAATGCATTTCCAATTCTGATACTGTTTATTTAGTAACCAGTAAAACTGAACTGAGTTGTACCATGGATTGAAGGATCAGTACTTCAAATAAGCAATGCTGCTTCCTTCATTATCCCTGTACTTGGCTGGCCAGAAAGTCTCTAGGAATTTTGTATTTTCATATTGTTAATTTGAAATAGAGAATACAGTGCTTATGCTAATATGATTTTAGACTTCTTAGTTACGTTTACCTGCAATGAAAAAGACAATGAAATATTTTCTATATACTTCCTATTGTTGCTTCCTTTTTTCCTTTTCTTTTGTAGTGGTCTTCAGATAGCTGTAATCACACAGAGGGAAGTCTGCCACAACTACATTCAGTTTAGACTTCACATTTCACAACTAAGATCATGTGATGTACAAATAGAAAACAGCTTTCTATAGCATTGCTAAAATACATATGTCTTTGTATGAACGTGTATGTATGTGCCTGTTCATAACTGTATTTATTGAGACTCTAGAATCAATACAAATATTGTAAGACTTTTTGTGATTATCTTGAGATTGCAAAAAGTGGAAAAGCCATTTTCTTTCCTAAATTCATGTCACAAGCTTAATTATTTGGTTTGCCTATAGTATGGACATAATGCCATGATGATTTTTGTTACCTGTTCATGATCTGTAGTTTGTCAGTGTGTGGGTAGCGCATTTACACCGTCTTTCAGCCATATCTTCTGGTGGGAATAATGGTGCAGATTCCATATTGCTTCTGATCTGGCAGTATTATTTTTAGAGACTTAGACACACGGGTCCTCCTAATTGTGGCCTATGTTGATGCGTCATCAGTTTAGTATTGTTGAAAGTTATAGTGACCCATTTTGTCTCTAGCTATGTAATCATGCCTTACAGTTTTCTGAAGAAAAGATGGATTTGTTAGAGTATAGTGCCTTTCTAGAGTATTTAAGGAAATATATCTGGAAAGTGTGTTCTCGAATAGACAACACCGAGTCTAATGCAAGAGCACATTGACTTGGAGTTAGATTAACCCAGAAACTAGTCAAAAGTTATTCAGCTTTTTAGCTTAACGTTCTACATCTGTAAACTATGGGTAGCAGTAACTTCCTCAGAGATATGGTGTCAGAACCAACTGGAATAATGTACAAGGTTTTTATTGTATACTATGCAGTCAAGAGATGTTTGTTCCTTCTGCTTCCCACATAAAAAATGTTGTTTTATTGTAGTGGAAAAGAAGATCATCACTTCCACTCTGACACCTGCAGAGTTCCCTGTAGCCTGCAAATGCAGGGAGCCATTTCCATCCAAATAAAACTGTATGCTATATTTTCAAGCCTATTTGCATATTGGTGATAGAAAGGCTCCATTCTATGAAGTAGAGACAGAACCAGATCATTGTGTAATGTGTTAAATATGGAATTAATTTTGCCAATTAATTTTTACTGCTTTAGAAGCTAACTTCTTGATTTTCTGCATTTGTTCAGAGTAAAGTATAAGTGGAACATTTATGGTATAAATTCTAGTAATGTCTACCAATTTGTAGTCAAACCATACTTCAGTTCTCACTGATTAGCATGAACATCAGAAAATATGATTTTTACTTCAGGGTACTGTTAACCCAGGCAGTCACTAATATCATTTCAAAAACGTGTTTGTTACAAACATTTGTTTGACGTTAGACCGGCTCACTTTTTGCTGTTGTGTTTTTGTCATGGTTCTTTTTGGGTCTCTTTTTTTGGGCTGACAATAGAGTGACTGGACTGCACCATTACTCTATTTATAGGAAATAAAATTAAAGCCTTAAAGACAAATGTGCATAGTTTGTGAACAAATGCAAAATAACAACCTTAATGGAGATTATTTGTATGCCATTTCCATTGGTTTACTCCAAAGATATATTCTCAATGATAATAAAGTAATAAAAGATTGTTTTCACAGCTGTTTGTCTTTGATTACATATTTCTTTGAAGTACTGTAATAAGACAGACTTTGAACCTGGAAAGAGATCAAATAATGAATTGTTCTGCTTTGTGAAGCTTAAGAAGGGATTTTATTGTCGAAACATATAGTGCGACATATTTTTTTCTTCTAACAGTTAAATAATGGTTGAAAGTACTATGAGATCATTACAGATGGACTAGATTAAAGGGCTTGGGGCCAAGTGTTAGTGATCCTTACCAAAAAATTGGTGCTTTAGTTTTAAAAGTTGTGTTTTATAATTACCAAATATTTCATTGGTTTACATTTGAGTTAAAATAGGATCTTATAAAGGTACTAGAATGTATTCTTATATTTATAATACTTTTATCTACAGATAATATAAAACTTACAGTTCCTGAATCCCAAGAGACTTTTTCCAAATTTTTTTTCCACTTTAGGTTTAGGCGGGTTAGATTAATGCGATTCTGTTAAATAAAGCTAAATGTCATTAGATCAAAGAACATTAGCAAATATAATGTGCTTTTTCTTTTATCTAAAATAGCAATTTATAAAATGCAACAAAAAATTCAATTTTACCACTTTCAATAGATTTTCACATGTTGCTTATTAACATATGTAATTGTTGTTATTTCCACCGAAATTTTCTTTTAAAAATTAGTATTTGGGGATAAGCAGACATGTGTTAAGTATTATAAAATAGTAGAATTAGGCATAATCATTGTGGTGTTTTGTTTTGATTCAACCTAGGCCGTCGGGTCACAAACAGTTGGACACAACTGAGTGACTGAGTATGCATACACAGGATCTGTGTATTATATAATGTGATTGTAAAGCCTCAAATGGTAGTAGAGTAGCCATTTCAATGTCATACATTATATCATTAAAGTTATTTTGAAACAAAAGACTGTTTTTGTAAATACTTAACACTTCCTATTTTAGAGTGAAAGGATAACATTTATGTGTATATTTTAGGATCTAATTCAGTTGAATATTTTTTCCAAACTAGTTTTTGTTGTATTTAGAAAAAACTTTCCTCTTTGTTTAAGGCATAAAGCTTTCAAATGATAATTTTCCTGGAATGCTAGACAAAGGAATATTGTAACTTTAGAGATTTTTATGATGAAGGTGTGTTTAAGAGATGTCACTTTGATATTTTTACATTATGTCCTACATTTGTCAGCTAAAACCAGGATATTGCCTCAATGAGAAAAAGCATGTTCTGCACTTGTCAAAAGGCAGTAAGTAATGATTAAAATAGCAGTGTGAAACGCTAGGAGATTAAAGTGATGCTAATGATAAGTGAGAGAAGAAAAGGGCAAGCTATATTTTAATCCCTGAGAGAATGGTTAATGACTTCTATTGCCTGAGATTAAACTAAACCTGTCTCATCAGCTTTTTCTGCCTGGTGAAAAAAAGCTCTCTGCACTTTAATTTATTAAAGTCTTTTAAGGAAGCACATTGATCTACAGAGGTTAAACTTTTAAAAATTGTGCAAAATACACACAAATGCTCTAACAAAAGTGTGATTTTGTTGCTTTTAGGCATGCCCACAGATTTATAAAGAATTCATTGTCTGTGCCTTAGTATGTTTAATTAAAGAATATTAATTGCTCAAAGTAGATTTGTTCCTTCAAAAAACCAGAGCATATTCATATTACTGTGTAAGCAAAGGGCAAGTATATTGCAGAGGATATCAGTCTATATGAAGAGATTAAATTACAGGAGTAATTATGGCATTGTTTGTTTGGAATAATATGTGTACTGTTCAGAAAAAAGAAGTCCTTTTTCCAAAAAACCTTTGAAGACTCTGGTAAATTATACTCTTTAGATGGATCCATTTTGATAACATTGGTTAGTATATTTTGTGAATTTTAGTTTGTTTGATAATCTGATTGGTCGTCTAACTCTGGCATAGGTTTTTTTTCTTCTTTTACTCATCCTCAGCCATGATATCCGCCTTTATTCAACTGACATTAACCTTTCTGTACGTGATACTTATTATCCTAGTGGGATAAAGCTTGTGTGTATGAGTGTGTTTATGTACATCCATACACTAAATGTTGTGGAGATCGCAAGATGGAAAATTGTAAAAAACTTGACCCAATCCTTTCTATGAGTTTGCAAGCCATATGCTTATCATTCACCAACACTAAGTAGTAATTGTTTCAGGTTATCTATCATAAACAGAATAATTTCCGCAAGATCAGATCATAATAGTTCACTGATTTATTGTTAGAAGAGGAAAAAGTTACTTTGAGAGTCTAACATGGTATACTTCTAGAGTTCAGTAACTACAATTGTAGTTCAAAAGTTACTGATTAATTGGAGTAGTAGATTCTTGTTTGTACTTGAAAACTCAAATGGCCTTTTAATTCAACTATTTCATGGCAGGATTGTATCTAAACTTAGAAGAAATTTATCATTCAATCATTCGGGCAACACTTTTTGATTTTTGCTTATTTTTTATTTTGGTGATGATTTTGTTTAAGAAATTACAAAAGATGACTTATTATAAAACTGTATAAATGAGCTATAAATGCTATAATGAAGAAATGTAATAACTTTCAATGAGCTAAATATTTATATATAACTATTAAAAAGTAAATAAACCGTTCAGAAATAGTATAAGTAACTATTCAAAAGTATTTTTCTACTCTTTTTTTTATAGTAAGACTTGTTGGTATTATTTATTTTTTATTTGGATTATAGTTGATTTACAATATTGTGCTAGTTTCAGATATATAGCATAGTGTTTGTTTCAGAATATATTCCATTATAGTTTATTAGAAGATATTGGGTGTAATTCCCTGTGCTATACAATAGATCTTTGTTGCTTATATATTTTGTATATAGTAGATTTTATCTCAATGATGATATTGTCTGTAATTTCTTTACTAATACTCTTCAAATATATTTCTTTCAACTGACTAAACAGAGAACCATAAATAAGATCTCTTCTAAAATTTCATTATCTAAAATATTTTTAAAACTTCATCTTGTACATAACTTTTTAGGCTAGGCAGTTTAAACGCAATACATTCTTTGATGTTAATGAAACACCAATTTTTCTGAAGGCCATGTAACCCTAATGAGCAGCTTCTTATAAAAGAACATTTAATCAAGGTTTATTTTTAACTTGTTTAAACAGATCTAATAGTTTGTGCTGATTTCATTTCAGTATAATAATTGCTAGCAATCCTATTAGTAAGTCCTGGTACAGGGAAGTTAACACAAATTCCAATCTAATGAGAGTAGTGTTACAGCAAAAACCGTGTAGTCAAGGAAAGATTTGTATTATATTGGACAGAGGCACCTGGCTATTCTGTCCATAGTTTTATTTCCATAAAATTCTCAGTCCTGAATTAGTAATAATTAGTGGATTTTACTAGCTTTAGTTAACAAAGATTCATATTTCCACTATAAGGGGGGAAAAGTTAATGCAAACAACACTTAACTTTGAGGGGGCATTTGAGAAAAGACATTATATTTGCCACCCAAGCATATTTTGGTATGGCTCATTTTCTTATAATAAAAAACTGGTTACATACCTTAGTTATACTTTGCATCTAGAACAAATATAAAACTCAATCTTTGAGTACTTTTCTCTTTTCCTTCTTGAGCTTCAGGTTGGAGAAAATCAAATGTTGCTGGATTATAGAATTTATATATTTTATAACTGATGGAATTAAAGGACAGTTTAGACTAGCAGAAAATTGCTTTTAAAATAGGTGACAAAAAGTCTGGTTAAGAACCAAATGTATTAAATACCATTAACTTGTTTTTAGAATTGGCTTAAAACAACATTATGATACTTTAGGTTGTTCACTGAATGTGAAGATTTCATTACATTCAAGAGTGAAATAACAAAAGCTAGAAGGAAGACTCTCTTTGACAGCGAAAATAGAAAAAGGCAAAGATTTCAGGCCAGGTAATGAAGTGAATATCTGGCAAGTTCAGGTTATAATCTTTTAAACTTTTTATTACTTAATATGACACAGTGACATTTAAAATATGGAGAAATTGAAGATAAATAATATGGTGTGAATGGCAGAATTGATTTAAAATTTTAAAGCTGTACTAAAAGTATTCTAATGCACTGAAGGGCATTTGTAAGTTATACATTGTTTATAGGTTTCTGATTAGAATCCCAAAGCATAATGTATTACAGCTTGCCTTTCCCATGAGACAGAAAGAATATTGTCTGTAGAAAATAGTGGATAGTAAAATTTAGCCTCTTTTTTTCATGTAAATCATTGGCTTTTTGTGAAAGGGCTTTATTCAGAGGATCATATAACCTGTTATTAATTTCAATCAATAACTGATATATTTGGTCTTTCTGTAAGATTTCTTTCTGAAGATTATCATCTATTGCTCCGAAGAAGTTAACTTTAGAGTAATACTGTGAGAAATGTGATTTTTATAATTTGTGATATAAAGAATAATTTTCATAAGAATATTAAAATCATGCTATGCTGATAACCTGATCATTTAAATCTCTTTGATTCTATTTGATAAAAGAGATTTCAGGTTACACTCTTTTTCAGAAAAATGACTCTAACAAAGTAAACATCATAACCAAAAATGATGGTTGCTGACAGTATAGGTTCATTGGTTCCATCTTAGATATACTGAATTTCACACTCTGCAGGAGGAATTGAGAAATTTATGTTTTAAAGAGGTCATACAGGTGTTCCTACTGCGCATACAAGTGTGAGAATTACTATTTTAGAAAAAGTACCAACTATAGGCAAAACAAGAAGCCTTCGTTTTTAGCATTTTGCACCTAAAATGAGCCCAGAAGGTTAAAATAGTTTGTGTAGAGTAGTAGTAGTTGTTTAGTTGCTAAGTTGTGTCCAACTCCTTTGAGATCGAATCGACTGTAGCTGGCTGTATCAAATCTTAAAGCAGAGAAAAATTTAAAAGATGTGTAGCTTTAAATGTGATGAATATATAGCACAGAGATGTCAAATTTAGGGCATCTTCCACTGACACTGTATACGCCAATGAATTATATCATCTGGCTCAAGCCCCGATTCCATCTTAACTGCAAACAAATGCCCACTATTTGTACTGAATGCTTATACACATTGCATTCTGAATACTAAGTTGGAATGTATTTACAAATCTGAAAGAACAGTGATGTTTAATGCACAGGTCACCATAGAAACTAATTAACTTTTATTTCTGTGTCAAGCTAAAGTAGTCTAATACAGATGAAAATTGTGGCAAAAGAATCATAGTATCAAAACTAAGAAAAAAAATACCAACAGTCAGCAAGTATGCCGTCTAAATACGTGGTGACAGATAGCTCAGTGGTGGCTTGTTCTTAATTCCACTAATTATGATGTTAGAAAACTGTCCAGAGAGAGTCCACATTTTCCTTGAGCTGTTTCAACAATTTAAATGGAATTTGGCAAACAATAGAAGTAGTGTAACATCTATCAAACAATGCCAGGAAAGGTTTTCGGCTTAAAGATTATTCCATATTTTATTCCAGCTGCCTTATTTTGTTCTAAAATTACTTGTCTTTTTTTGAATTAGGAAAGAAAAAACAAATGACATCTGTGTATCTCACTCATTGTGCCCAGGATCATGGAACTGTTCTTTCCAGGACTTTCAAAGTTATATGCTATGCTATGCTAAGTCACTTCAGTCGTGTCCGACTCTGTGTGACCCCATAGACAGCAGCCCACCAGGCTCCCCCGTCCCTGGGATTCTCCAGGCAAGAACACTGGAGTGGGTTGCCATTGCCTTCTCCAATGCATGAAATCGAAAAGTGAAAGTGAAGTCTCTCAGTCATGTCTGACCCTCAGCGACCCCATGGACTGCAGCCTACCAGGTCCTCTGTCCATGGGATTTTCCAGGCAAGAGTACTGGAGTGGGGTGCCATTTTCTTCTCCATTATATAAACTACATAAAACAGTAAACGTTTTACTTTCTTGAATGCAAGTACTATATATTTTCTGTTTTTTTTCCATTCACCCTTATTGAATGTGTTTTCATCTTAAGAAAAGAAATATCTAAGTATGAAGAATGAATTTTCATTCCAGCTTGGCATATTCCACTCCTTCCTACCTGCATGGAGCTTCTCCCTGGCCTGGTCATTAGTGAAATGCCATCACTTTTGTGGCCTTAAGCTCATTCCAAAAAAAGATGGACAATAGGTGATCTGTAAGTCATCTTTGTTTTGATTATGGTATTTTTTATTTCAAGGAGAGCTATGTTGAGTATATAGCTAATAATTAAGAACATTAAAAAATGTAGTATCATTACTGACCCATTAGAGTCATTAGGAGGGAATCCTGAGGTCATATTATTGAAACAATTTTAATGAAAATATAGTTCTGAAATTCTAATTATATGATAGTCCATAGTAACACTAATAGTAATAATAGAGATTTCAAGACTTAAACACACAGAAAGTAAAAGGCTAAATTTTGCTTAGGAGACTAAATTATACGTTATTGGGAATATTGCTTATTTGCTTCTTAAAATATCTTTAATTTTAAGAAATCACATTCTTCTCATTGCAATGAAACTAACACAGAAGAAAAAGTGTTAAAGGGCTAGGAAAATATTATTTCATCATTCCTGTTCCATTAGAATTCACTTGGGTGGCTGAGAAAATGGTTTATGGATTAGAGAGAGAAGAACAAGCTAAAACATTTCATACCTTCATCTCTGATAAATTCCCCAAACTCATTCTTTGCATCTGAGCCATAAATAACAGCCATGCTTTTTGCTAAAAAGAGCTTTTTTTTCCTACACCAGGTCTTTTGTCTTGGAGATGAATGCTATAATAAATTTGAGTCTTGGGGGGCATTGTTTGAACTATAACATTATGGTTTACAACTGTTGCTTCTATTATGAGGAGGATAAAAAGCTACTATGAAGCTTGATCTCTGTCATAGAAATGGATTAATATTTCAGTCTTCAATGTGGGTCAAGTGTATGATTCTCCCCAAAGCAATTCACCATGATTAATTTTTATTATGTGGGCATTCAGATTCTCTTTATATTCTTATGTATTTTATCCCCCCACAGAATCACTCCTTGAAATACTATAACTTAGATTTGTTTTTCACATCATAGCAGAGACACAGAAATTTTAGATTCTTACACAAGTTTTTATAAAACTTTATGGAAAGAAGCCTCTAAAATTCCTTTTTTCTAAAATTATAAGAATAATTTAAATAATAGTAGACAATGTATCAATAAGAATACTGTGTAGTTTTGCTGATAAACAGTGATGAACAGTATATTCTAATTGCCAAGGAGTATTATATTTTAATTTTGTGATGATTAAATAATTAATCATTAGGAAAGTATAGTGTCACTAGGGGAAAATGGTATAAAGGTGCAATGTTTAAGGTCTGCTTTATCTGAAGGGAGGATCTTACCTAGAAAATAAGATTTATCTGCTGACTTTTATTATCTTACTCTATCAATAGCCTATGCTATTCACTACAAAATTTTGAAAATAAACTTTTTGGTCCTTATAGAAGTGAGAGTTTTCTCAGGAGGAAACTGAGACTTTTCATATATAAATAACTTCATGTGTTGACATTGTTCTTTTCAGAGTTTTTTGTCTTCTCTAGGTTCTGAGAAATTTAAGGAACTTCAAAATATTGCTTTTCAGTGCTTATATTAATAATTCCTACAAAGTATTTGTAAGAGCAATTAACAAGGCTTATGTTTTTATTTGACAAGTTATTGTAGAGGGCTTAATGCCTGCCAATCACATGTCAGTCATAAATTTAGGTGGTTCATGACTTCTACCTGCAGGAAGTTCAGCATCCAGTATATGCAATTACATAGGGCGAAAAAAAATTACAATCACTGGGATCAGGGATAATAGAGGTTACATAATGTTTGGCACAATTACATATAGTTTAGTTTTGCTAGGTGGTAGGTCTCAAACCTGGCTGCACCTTAGAAAATCCTGGGCTGCTTTTAAAAATATGGTGTCCTAGACCCTACCTCACACCAGCTAAGTAGGAATCTCAGGGGGTTAGTGAAGCCAGGACATTGTAGTTTTTAAAGCCTTCACAGGTGATTGCAGGTCTTAATGTGCTTCTAGGTTTGCTAGACTCGAGAGAGAAGAAACAGAAAGGGTAGAGAAGTGAGAGGGTGGGGACAGGTGAAAGGGATGCGGAAAGTGTAGAATAGTGATTATGAGCATGGAGGCATGGACTTGAGAGTTAGTGAGAACCTGTTTTAGGTCCTGGCTCTGTCACTCTCTAGTCATTTTTTTCTTTTTTTTAAATTTTTGGCTGCATGGACTTTTCTCTAGTTGTAGCCAGCTAGGGCTGCTACTCTTCTTTGTAGGTACATGAGCTTCTCCTTGTACTGGTTTCTCTTACTGTGGAGCGTGAGCTCTAGGGTGCAGGGACTGAAGTAGTTGAGGCAGGTGGGCTCAGTAGTTGTGGCTCATAAGATTAGTCGACCATAGCATGTGGGATCTTCCCGAATCAGGAATCGAACCCATGTCTCCTGCATTGGCAGGTGGATTTTTTTTTAACACTTTTGAGTCACTAAGGAAGCCCAAAGCTAAGGATAATAGGAAGAGTAAGTAAGAGAGCATATGAAAGCATTTCAACAGCGCCAGGCATGTAAAATGATAATGATTGTTATTACTATTTAAAGATGGGCTGGAGTAATAGAGGGCAAATAATAAAATCTCTCAATTACTCTACTGCATTTGGATTGTATCTTCAAAGTATTAAGAAAGATTACTTATGAGGAAGATTTCTAAGACAGTACATTGTACAATCAAATTTGCATATATATGTAAAACCCTAGCAACCAAGTAGGGGCACATTGATAAGTATAGTAAGAATGGAGGAAAGGGTAGTTAGGAGCCTTTTTAGCAAACCATTTCAGGAAGCTCGCCTAAAGAAAGGAAATGGCAACCCACTCAAGTATTCTTACCTGGAGGATCCCAAGGACAGAGGAGCCTGGTGGGCTACAGTCCATGGGGTCACAGAGTCAGACATGAGTGAAGCGACTTAGCACAGTACACATGTATTGATAGAAAATAAATACAGTCTATACTGAGGCAGTGACCACAGGAATGAAAGTGGGTGAGACTCCCTTAAAGGGTAGAACTAATGGAATTTGATCACAGATAGATGCTTGTTGGTAGGGGAGGATGGAAAGAACAAGTGAAATCAAAAGTTAATTTCTTATACAAGACTTGTTTGTATGACTTGATGGTTTAACAGGAAGAGACTACAAAATGAGGAAGAGAATTGGGAAAAGATGACGAATTAATGGAGATGTTATCTTTGTGATGGCTACGGAACAGAGAGTGGTGACATCTAGAGTTAGTGGAATGTGCTGATATGAGTGGGAACCACTGATTACCTCACTTGGAAATTGAAATTTGTAATGAATGAGAACTGTTAGGTATGCTTTAGAGAGAGTGGAAGACTTGAGAATGAAACTGAGTAATATTTATTTTTAAGGAAAAAAGAGGACAAGATTCAATGAAAAAAGGACGTGTGTTAAAAGATATAGTGCTCAGTCACTCAGTCATGTCTGACCCTCTAAGACCCCATGGAGTGTAGCCTGCCAGGCTCTTCTGCCTATGGAATTTTTCAGGTAAGATTAGCAGAGTGGGGTGCCATTTCCAACTCCAGAGGGTCTTCCTGACCAGGGATCAAACATCTCTTATGCCTCCTTCGTTGGTAGGCAGGTTTTTTTCACCACTAGTGCCACCTGTTGGAGAAGGAAGTGGCAACCCACTCCAGTATTCTTGCTTGGAGTATCCCGTGGACAGAAGAGCCTGGTGGGCTGCTGTCCATGGGCTCACAAGAGTCGGACACAACTGAAGTGATTTAGCATGCATGTGTGCACTGGAGAAGGAAATGGTGCCCCGCTCCAGTATTCTTGCCTGGAGAATCTCAGGGTCAGAGGAGCCTGGTGGGCTGCCATCTATGGGGTCACACAGAGTTGGACACAACTGAAGCGACTTAGCAGCAGCAGCAGCAATGTCACCTGGGAAGCCCCAAAGATGGAGAAAGCCAATCAATTATAGTGTTCTCACAAAAGTAGTTTTAAAAAACCTAATATATTTAATGATGTAAATGCTTGTCAAGATGCCTGAGAAATTAGTCTATTGAGAATTCTCCTAGCAGAGACAGAATAGTTATTTACTTCACTGACATATTTTCAAATCCTAAAATGAAGAGAGCTTTCATGTATTAAGCATCTATTTATTGAGCACCTACCTCATGCATAGCACGAGATCAGGTGATTATTAGATACGTGAAATGAAATGAGTAAAAATGATAACCTGGTGAACTACATCCTAAAGAAAACAGCATTTTCAGATTTCATGATTGTCTTCACTTTATTTATAGTTTAAAAATTCTGTAGGCTTGTTAATAGTTTACTTTTCTTTAAAGGTATGTTTATAGTTTTATACCATTAAGTGTATTATGATGAAATGAGTAGGATGAATGAGCATGTGATAGTTTTTGGTCTTTATAATTAATATAGCATGATAAACACATTGACTGTATGGTGAGATAAGATTAGTTAAAAATTAAATACACATCAAGGCAGCTAATTATTGATATTATTCTTTATAGTGATAATGATATTTTTACTTCAATCCTGCATTATTTTAAAGTCCTGAATGTTGGTACAGTTCACCCTCCACATCTGGAGGTAGAACCCATGGACATGGAACCAGTGCAATAGGAGAACCAACTGCACGAGTCCATTTTATATAAGGGACTGAGCATTTGTGGATTTTGGTATTTACAGGGTCTTGAAACAAACCCCCAGCAGAAACCAAGGAGCAACTCTGTTGGTTCTACAGCTATTCATCTCCATATCTGGGTGCTTAAATTTTACTAAATGAATGGATAAGTGAATAAAAAACATTGTAATAAGGCCAAGAGGACATTTTTGCTCCTGAATGTTATAAAAAGGTAATTTGTATTTCACAAACAAACTTTTTGACTAGCATTTTTTGTTGAGCATGAGCCTTTATAAATGATATTCCAGTCACTTTTATTTTGCTGGTTAGTTACACCATTTATTATTTCTAAATGTAATCTTCATGCAAAAGACACAGAGAGGAAGGAAAGTAGAATCTCTGATTAAGATTGGGATAACTTTGATTAGGGGCTTCTTTGATGGCTGATTGGTAGAGTCTGCCTGTGAATTCAGGAGACAATTTAGGGTTTGATCCCTGGATAGGAAGATCACCTGGAGAAGGAAATGGCAACCCACTCCAGTATTCTAACCTGGGAAATTCCATGCACAGAGGAGCCTGGCAGGCTACAGTCCATAGGGTTGCAAGAGTCTGACATGACTTAGCAACTAAACAACAACAACAACTTTGATTAGAGGTCAGCATAATATTAAGCATTTAAATAGTACAACCAATCAAGCAAACAAAAACAGGCTGAAGCAAAGCATGAGTTCTCAGATTTTATATTTTAAACCAGTATCATAAAGTTTTAGCATTTATGAACAAAAACAGATCTTAGAAATAGCCTATAACTGTCGTATTTTATAAACCAGAATGACAGGCAGCAGGGCCAGTTGTCGAGAGCACAGACTCTGGAAGCCAATTGCTTGCATTACAAACTAAACTTTGACATTTACCAACCATTTAGGTCCTGATTTATTAGTTAAATGTTCTATGCCTCATTTTATAATTTGGAAAATATGCACACTAACATATTTAATAAAGCAGTCCTGGTGATTAAATGAGTTAGTATATGTATCAAACAAAAAATCAATTAAATAAGGTGCTATATAAGGCTTAATGTTTATGATGATTTTAACACTAGGCTCAGAGAGGGTTAAATCAAAGCAGCATATGTGGGAGATGATCGCAAAAGTAGGCAGTCTTTAAATGTGTCTTTCCTTAGCTGTGCTGTGAATAGTTTTATATACCAGAGATAAGCCATCTGTGCTTATTTGCAGTTTTATACAAATTGCAATGATTAAGAAAAGTTATATTTTTGATGTGGCCCAATAATGACAAATTTTAAATGTTAATTTTGAAATTATACCTCTTCCTAAGATGCACATTCCTGAATCATATTCTAGCACATCGTTTTTTAATTATACATTTGTTATACATTTATAATATTATATACAACAATTTATAATATACATACATTATACAAATATTATGCACTTATTAATGTGTGCAGCATTATAGTTCATGACATATATGTATTGCAGAGTGGTCACCACCATAAGCCTAGTTACCATCCATCACCACACAGCTGATTCACCTACCCCCAGCCCCGTTCCCCTTTAGTAACCTCTAATCTGTTCTATGTATGTATCAGTTTATTTATCTTGAAATTTGTTTCCATTTATTGTAGATTCCAAATATGAGTGAAATTGTGTGGTATTTGCCTCTCTCTGTCTGACTTATCTTACATGGTGTAGTGTCCTCAGAGTCCATCCATGTTGTTGTGGGTGGCAAGATTTCATTCTTCTTTAAGGCTGAGTAGTATTCCATTGTAAATATATGTCACGTCTATTTTATTCATTCTTCTGTTGATGGGCACTTAGATTGTTTCCATATCTTGGCTATTTTAAATAATGTTCTAGTGAACATTTATGTTCAGTAAAACTTTTATGTTTTGGGACATAAATCTTTTTCAAATTAGTGTTTTCATATTCTTCACATAAACACTCAAAAATGGAAGTGGGTCAAATGGTATTTTATCCTTAATTTTTCAGGGAATCTCCATGCTGCTTTCTGTAGTGGCTGCACCAATTGACATTCCTAACAGTATGCACAGAGTTTCTCTTTTCTCCATATTTTCTTCAATATTTGTTATTTCTTGACTTTTCAATAATAGTCATTCTGAGGGATGTGAGGTGATGTCTCATTGTGGTTTTGATTTGTATTTCCCTGATAATTGGTGATGCTGAGCATCTTCCAGATGTTCAAGCTGAATTTAGAAAAGGCAGAGGAATTAGAGATCAAATTGCCAACTTCCATTGGATCATTGAAAAAGCGAGAAAGTTCCAGAAAAATATTTACTTCTGCTTTATTGACTATGTCAAAGCCTTTGATTATGTGGATCACAACAAACTCTTGAAAATTCTTAAAGAGATGGGAATACCAGATCACCTGACCTGCCTGCTCTGTATGCAGGTCAAAAAGCAACAGTTAGAACTGGACATGGAACAACAAACTGGTTCCATATAGGAAAAGGAGTACATCAAGGCTGTATATTGTTACCCTGCTTGTTTAACTTATATACGGAGTACGTCATGAGAAATGCTGGGCTGGAAGAAGCACAAACTGGAATCAAGATTGCTGGGAGAAATATCAGTAACCTCAGACATGCAGATAACACCACCCTTATGGCAGAAAGTCAGGAAGAACTGAAGAGTCTCTTGATGAAAGTGAAAGAGGAGAGTGAAAAAGTTGGCTTAAACCTCAACATTCAGAAAACTAAGATCATGGCATCTGGTCCCATCGATTTATGGCAAATAGATGGGGAAATAGTAGAAACAATGAGAGACTATTTTTTGGGGCTCCAAAATCACTGCAGAGGGTGACTACAGCTGTGAAATTAAAAGGCACTTGCTCCTCAGAAGGAAAGTTATGGCCAAGCGAGACAGCATATTAGAAAGCAGAGGCATTACTTTGCCAATAATGGTCCATCTAGTCAAAGCTTTGATATTTCCAGTAGTCGTGTATGGATGTGAGAGTTGGACTATAAAGAAAGCTGAGCACCAAAGAATTGATGCTTTTGAACTATGGTGTTGGAGAAGACTCTTGAGAGTCCCTTGAACTACAAGGAGAGCCAACTAGTCCATCCTAAAGGAAATCAGTCCTGAATATTCCTTGGAAGGACTGGTGCTAAAGCTGAAGCTCCAATACTTTGGCCACCTGGTGTGAAGAACTGGCTCATTTGGAAAGACCCTGATGCTGGGAAAGATTGAAGGAGGGAGGAGAAGGGAACGACAGAGGATGAGATGGTTGGATGGCATCACTGACTCAATGGACATGGGTTTGAGTAAGCTCTGGGAGTTGGTAATGGACAGGGAAGTCCGGCATGCTGCTGTCCATGGGATGGCAAAGAGTCGGACACAGCTGAGTGACTGAATTGAGCTGAATAGAACAACTTTCATGTGTCCGTTAGACATCTATATGTTTTCTTTGGGAAAATATCTGTATAGATCTGCACATTTTTAATTGGTTTTGTTGTTGAGTTGCACGAATTCTTTTCATATTTTGGATTTTAGCCCCATATCAGATATATAATTTGCAAATATCTTCTCCCTTTCAGTAGATTGCCTTTTTGTTTTGACAATGGTTTCCTTCCTTGTGGAGAAGCTTTCTAACTTGATGTAGTCCTGTTGGTTTAATTTTGCCTTTATTTCCCTTGCCTTCAGAGTCAAAGCCACAAAAACAGTGCAGAGGCCAGTATCAGTAAAGTTAAGGCTTCTGTTTTCTTCTAGGAATTCTATGATTTGGGGCCTTCATTTAACTCTAATACATTTTGAATGAATTTTTGTGTGTAGCGTGTAGTAGTCACATCATTTCTATAACTTCATTTCAGTCACTCCACAGCACTCCCCATATCTCAGGCTTTCTTGCTCACTTGGTTTTTTTCATTGTTCAGCTCTAGTGCAAATCTGGGATGACAGAAACTTTGTCTTTTCATACCTGGACACAGAGGGCAAAGAAAAGTGCCTAGGATACAGTAGGCCCTCAATAAAATGTATTGGGTGAATGATCAATCAGTTCAGTCGTTCAGTCGTGTCCGACTCTTTGTGACCCCATGAATCGCAGCACGCCAGGCCTCCCTGTCCATCACCAACTCCCAGGGTTCACTCAGACTCACGACAGGTCAAACTTGATTTGATCTGTACTGAACTGACAGTGCATTTGTAGATAATATGTGATTAAAGTGCCAGCCCCTCCCTTGTACCAGTTATTATACCTCACTGAATCTCAGTTTTCTGGTCTGTATAGTTAATATTAGCTAACATTGTAATCATGATGATGTGATCATTCACCTAGAGCCAGACATCCTGGAATGTGAAGTCAAGTGGGCCTTAGAAAGCATCACTATGAGCAAAGCTAGTGGAGGTGATAGAATTCCAGTTGAGCTATTTTAAATCCTGAAAGATGATGCTGTGAAAGTGCTGCACTCAATATGTCAGCAAATTTGGAAAACTCAGCAGTGGCCACAGAACTGGAAAAGGTCAGTTTTCATTCCAGTCTCAAAGAAAAGCAATACCAAAGAATGCTCAAACTACCACACAATTGCACTCATCTCAGACGCTAGTAATCCTCAAAATTCTCCAAGTCAGGCTTCAGCAATACATGAACCATGAACTTCCAGATGTTCAGGCTGGATTTAGAAAAGGCAGAGGAACCAGAGATCAAATTGCCAACATCTACTGGATCATCAAAAAAGCAAGAGAGCTCCAGAAAAAGATCTACTTGTGCCTTGTTGTCTATACCAAAGCCTTTGACTGTGTGGATCACCACAAACTGTGAAAAATCCTGAAAGAGATGGGAATACCAGACCACCTGATGAGCCTTTTGAGAAACCTGTATGCAAGTCAGGAAGCAACAGTTGTAACTGGACATTGAACAACAGACTGGTTCCAAATAGGAAAAGGAGTACGTCAAGGCTGTATATTGTCACTCTGCTTATTTAACTTATATGCAGAGTACATCATGAGAAACACTGGGCTGGAGGAAGCACAAGCTGGAATCAAGATTTCCAGGAGAAATATCAATAACCTCAGATATGCCTATGATACCACCATTATGGCAGAAAGTGAAGAAGAACTAAAGAGCCTCTTGATGAAAGTGAAAGAGGAGTGAAAATGTTGGCTTAAAGCTCAACATTCAGAAAACGAAGATCATGGCATCTGATCCCATCACTTCAGGGGAAATAGATGGGGCAACAGTGGAAACAGTGGCTGACTTTATTTTTTGGGCTCCCAAATCACTGCAGATGTTGATTGCAGCCATGAAATTAAAAGACACTTACTCTTTGGAAGGAAAGTTATGTCCAACCCAGACAGCATGTTAAAAAGCAGAGACATTGCTTTGTCAACAGAGGTCCATCTAGTCAAGGCTATGGTTTTCCCAGTAGTCATGTATGGATGTGAGAGTTGGACTATAAGGAAAGCTGAGCACCGAATAGTTGATGCTTTTGAACTGTGGTGTTGGAGAAGACTCTTGAAAGTCCCTTGGACTGCAACGAGATCCAACCAGTCCATCCTAAAGAGATCAGTCCTGAGTGTTCATTGGAAGGACTGATGTTGAAGCTGAAACTNGCCAACATCTACTGGATCATCAAAAAAGCAAGAGAGCTCCAGAAAAAGATCTACTTGTGCCTTGTTGTCTATACCAAAGCCTTTGACTGTGTGGATCACCACAAACTGTGAAAAATCCTGAAAGAGATGGGAATACCAGACCACCTGATGAGCCTTTTGAGAAACCTGTATGCAAGTCAGGAAGCAACAGTTGTAACTGGACATTGAACAACAGACTGGTTCCAAATAGGAAAAGGAGTACGTCAAGGCTGTATATTGTCACTCTGCTTATTTAACTTATATGCAGAGTACATCATGAGAAACACTGGGCTGGAGGAAGCACAAGCTGGAATCAAGATTTCCAGGAGAAATATCAATAACCTCAGATATGCCTATGATACCACCATTATGGCAGAAAGTGAAGAAGAACTAAAGAGCCTCTTGATGAAAGTGAAAGAGGAGTGAAAATGTTGGCTTAAAGCTCAACATTCAGAAAACGAAGATCATGGCATCTGATCCCATCACTTCAGGGGAAATAGATGGGGCAACAGTGGAAACAGTGGCTGACTTTATTTTTTGGGCTCCCAAATCACTGCAGATGTTGATTGCAGCCATGAAATTAAAAGACACTTACTCTTTGGAAGGAAAGTTATGTCCAACCCAGACAGCATGTTAAAAAGCAGAGACATTGCTTTGTCAACAGAGGTCCATCTAGTCAAGGCTATGGTTTTCCCAGTAGTCATGTATGGATGTGAGAGTTGGACTATAAGGAAAGCTGAGCACCGAATAGTTGATGCTTTTGAACTGTGGTGTTGGAGAAGACTCTTGAAAGTCCCTTGGACTGCAACGAGATCCAACCAGTCCATCCTAAAGAGATCAGTCCTGAGTGTTCATTGGAAGGACTGATGTTGAAGCTGAAACTCCAATATTTTGACCACTTGATGCAAAGAGCTGATTCATTTGAAAAGACCCTGATGTTGAGAAAAATTGAAGGCAAGAGGAGAAGAGGACGACAGAGGATGAGATGGTTAGATACCATCACCAGCTCAATGGACATGAGTTTAAGTAAACTTTGCGAGCTGGAGATGGACAGGGAGGCCTAACATGCTGTGGTTCATGGGGTCGCAAATAGTTGGACTCGACTGAGTGACTGATCTGAACTGAACATTGTAATAATGATCTTTAAGTTTCCAGTGAGGCCAGTGGATGTGAGAGTTGGACTGTGAAGAAAGCTGAGCGCCGAAGAATTGATGCTTTTGGACTGTGGTGTTGGAGAAGATTCTTGAGAGTCCCTTGGACTGCAAGGAGATCCAACCAGTCCATTCTGAAGGAGATCAGCCCTGGGTGTTCTTTGGAAGGAATGATGCTAAAGCTGAAACTCCAGTACTTTGGCCACCTCATGTGACGAGTTGACTCATTGGAAAAGACTCAGATGCTGTGAGGGATTGGAGGCAGGAGGAAGAGAGGACGACAGAGGATGAGATGGCTGGATGGCATCACCGACTCGATGGACATGAGTTTGAGTGAACTCCGAGAGATGGTGATGGGCAGGGAGGCCTGGCGTGCTGCGATTGATGGGGTCCCAGAGTCGGACGTGACTGAGCAATTGAACTGACTGAACTAACTGAGGATAAAACAAGTTAATAATTAAGTGCACATTGCAGGCAGTTAATTATCAATACTTTTATCAGTAGCAGTAGCAGCACTTTTATATAAAATCATATTTTAGATTATTAATATATACCATAAATATTAAATCATCTGTGCTTTAGATTAGGGCTTCCCTGGTGGCTCAGACAGTAAGAATCCATCTGCAATGTGGGAGACCTGAGTTTGATCCCTTGCTTGGAAACTTCCCCTGGAGGGGAGGCTGGCAACCCCCTCCAGTATTCTTGCCTGGAGCATGTCCATGGACAGAGGAGCCTGGTGGGCTATAGTCCATGTGGTCGCAAAGAATCGGACACAACTGAGTGACTAAACAAACACATGCTTTAGATATTTTTATTAATGAAGTTTTACAAAACAGCGTCAACAGTGTTACATGTAGCTTTTTCTTGATGATAGTCTAAAGATCTTGATTTTATTATAAAATTTTATTATAAAAATTATACATGCCATAGTGTAGGTTAGGTCCTGGTTTCTCAGAATATAGCTCTGGAACCAGCAGCATATGCATTACCTGTGATTCTATTAAGAATGCAGAATCCCAGGCCCCACTCCCTACCTCCTGAGTCAAAATCTATATTTTACTAATATTATCCAGATGATTTGTATGCATTTTATGTTGGTGAAGCACTGCTAAGTCACTTCAGTCGTGTCAGACTGTGTGTGCCTCCATAAGCCCACCAGGCTCTTCTGTCCCAGGATCCTCCAGGCAAGAACACCTGCGTGGGTTGCCATTTCCTTCTCCAATTCATGAAAGCAAAAGGTGAAAATGAAGTCGTTCAGTCACATCCGACTTAGCGACCCCATGGACTGCAGCTTACCAGGCTCCTCCATCCATGGGATTTTCAAGGCAAGAGTACTGGAGTGGGGTGCCATTGCTAGTTTTCTGTAATATTTTTAAAGGAGGATACCTATTTAAGAATTTTAGAGGAAAGGAAAAAAAAGTCATGTATTTCCCACTAAGCCAAGACAATTCATGTAAATTCTTAAGAGACAGTAATTACAGGGTAGTTTAACTTAAAGTTGTTAAACTGAGAGGAAAAGAGAGGGATTTGTAGACACTATCAACCTCTTCTTTTGAGAAGATTTGTACCTATTGCATAACATGGGACCACTTTGAGTCAGCTGTAACAAGCCCAGGCAAAATTGTTCTCTCATACAAGTTATTTTCTGTCCTATAGCATGAATTTTAAAAGTGTGAAAATATAATGAATATTATCAGAATATTTAATAAGAAGGATAAAATAATAATTTAAGAAAACCAATTCCACAAGGGAGTAAAGATTAGGATTAAAATGAGAGTTAGCTAGTGTAGAGGTAATTCAACATTTGATTAAGGACTTAATCTACTTATCTTTATTCAATTCAAGCTTTTTTTTTTTCAGAATTATTAAGATTTGGTGAAATGAGAGTCATTTTTAGATGTTCTTGCCCCAGAGTATAAGAATGGAAGATACAGGGCAAAAAGAACATACAATCTGAAGGATTTAAGGTAACAAGGATGTAGAGAAAGAGGATTATCAACATGATCATGTTAAATTCTGTAAGTTTCCTGAATTCAGAGAGCCATGTCAGGATTCTCTGATGTTTATGAAAAAAGTTATAATTGAATGTGCCTAGTGAGTTGTGTATTGATGATGGACAGTGTGATGAGATTGGGGTGAAAAGTGAGAGAAATAAGAAAAAAAAAAGGACAGAGTTCTGATAATTGAATCATATTTGGAAAGACAGATTGGTCATTGGCACTAAGGATGGAAAAACCTTCACAATACTATATCACGTCTTTGAGTTCATAAATATGCCAGTATCCATTTTTTCATTATTAGTAGAGAGGGCTATGTCCTTTCCTTTGATGATGGTAACGAGTTCTATGACATTGCCACTTTGAGTTCTTGCTTCATTAGATTGGGTGACTGTTTATTTGAAATTGTAATGAAATATTTACTTTATAGAGCTATAAGGATTAACTGTGATAATTGAGTGAGGCTGATCTGGACCTTTCAGTGTAATCGGTCCCCCTTGTTTGAATACAGAGCACAGTGAGAATGAAGGAGCAAGTGAGTGTGTTTCTGCCTGTCACTTTCTTTCTACATGTTGCTTTTTCTTCTGGAGATAAGTGGCCCTAATGCTGAACAAATACTGGAAATCAGAAGCCACTGAGAATCATTCGCCTCTCGCTTTCCCATGGCAGCATGATAGACGCTCAATCAAAGAACCCCCTCCTCTCTGCAAAGCAACAATTTTGTCACCACGAGCAAATCCAATTGAAAAGTCCCTTGGCCTGAGAGGAGAACTCCAGTTGTCAGAATCAGCAAACAGAATGAAAAGAACTAAGAGGAGTAAATTGGCACCTGGGGCCGCCGTGGTAGCCTGTGATAGGCTGTGGCATTGTGTTGGGTAGACATTCAGCCATTTTCAGATATAATGGGAGAAATTAATGCAAATGAGTCAATGGAATGAAATGCATTTTAATGCAGATTTGAGGGACTATCCCGAACTGCTTGATAACAAGTCTCTTTAAGAAAAGGCTTACATTGTGAGGACTCATTTTTTCCCCATTTCTTCTCACTAGTGCCTCATAAGGACCCTTTGTTCTCTAAGTAAACTCTTTCTAAACTATTGACATTGCTCATTTATGTGAATTTCAGATTTTTTTTTTTCCTGACAAAGTAGCCTTGGGTGATCTGGGAAAACGTTAATTGCAAGAGGACAAGGGAAAGGGCTGAAACAAGAAATGCAATCATTAAGTGTAATGTTGCAGTTGTCTATGCCTCATTATAACATGCATACAAGGCAATAAAATGCATGTTTCACAAACAAATCTTTTGACAACTATAGTTCAAGAGCCTCCAGCTGTCTTGCTTTTTACATCTATTTCTCTTGGTTTAGTAATCATTACTGAAGCTTAACTTTGGATTACCAGAATAGTCTTTCATATTATGTAAAAATCGGGGAGATTTTAGAGAGGAGAAGTTTGTTTTAAAAATTTTTAAAAATCTGTTTCCCAGAGTTAACCAGAATTTCTCACTAATGTTTTGTTTTGAAAATGACACTTAATAGAGGCAGGGAGGTGGGAGGGATCAACTCAATATCAACAAAGACACTCCTTTCACAAACCAGTGTTGAAAATACTTAGCTCCTTTAGACCTCCTTTCCACCCAGAAAAAGCACTCATTGAAAAATAAGGTTCATCTTCCACCTTTAGATTCGTTAATGGTTTCTCTGGACTACAGATGCCGTATCGTAATTTTTGTAAGGGACAAATATAGTTAATCAGATGAGAAGGTCATCAAGTGTAAGTACAGCTTGAAACTGGTGAACTGTCAGACTCATGAGTAAAGCAGCCAGAAAGGAGGGGAAAAAAGGTAACAGATTCAGCATTGTCCAAAAGTTCCAGACCAGTGATTAATGTGTAAGATAATGGACTTGGGAAATGAGTAAACACTCCCCATGCTCCCTGCTTTGTGCTTGAACGACTTGATGACAAGGGCAGAGCAAGGTGAGAATTTAAACAGGACCACAGGAAAAAAAAAAGACAAAGGCTAGCAACAACACATGTGAGGGAGGGGAGTTTGTTGGTTTGCAGAATGGAAGGTACATAATAACTTTCTTCAAAGCAGGCATTAACTGTGTACTAATTTCAACTTCAACATGGGCACAGAATTGCTTCTAGAAATGATATGCCACTCACTCCTTTTTTAATATAGTAGATATTTATGCTTACTTGTTTTCATTTATTTGTTAACTTCAACAACCCCTTTAAGAATTAAGGTACATATTCCTGTTCAGATGTGTCATGCTCAGGAAAAGAAGGTACTGTATTTTTTATGTTTTTTTTTTTTTAAATGGTATTGAAGTACAGTTGATTTACAGTGTTGTATTAATTTCTCCAGTACAGCAAAGTGATTCAGTTATACATATACATATATATATATATAGATATTCTTTTTCATATTCTGTTCCATTATGGTTTACCACACGATGTTGAATGCAGTTTTATATATAGTAGGATCTTGTTATTCATCCATCGTATACAAAATAGTTTGCATCTGTTAATTCCAAACTGCCAGTAAGGATACTGTATTTGATTGAGTGGTGCATTCCCAAATATTTCAGGGTAATTGTTTAAACATATTTGGGGCTCTCTTTCTATAGAAAGAATTCATGACCTAAATGCATGTCTATCTGTTGGCACCACATTTCTTGGAAGTCTATGACTTGAACTAGCAACATAGAATAGTTTATACTTATTTGCTCTGTATTTTGTACATTAAATGTTTAACTTAGAATTTGAGATTGCTCTCCCTAAATTTGTTTTATCTATTCAGCCCTGAAAAGCCTGATGATAGAAAAAATCTTTTGTGATGATTGACAACTGACTTGCTGCTTTCAAAGCACTAGTAAAAATAATTTTGATTTCTCAACACTAGACCTGTGAAGTTGGAATTATTATACCCGTTTCAGTGATTAGGGGAAAAAATCAGAGAGTTAACGGTTTGCTCAAGCTACACAGTAAGGACTCCAGAGAGCCAAGACTTTGGCCACTGATCCATGTTATTTTATGAAAGCCCCCCCAAAAATGTTTGTTAAAATCAAATAATATCCTTTTATTGTTCTTGCTTTAGTGCTTTTGACATTTGGGGCATTAAAATAGTTTTTCTTAATTTTCTTTTGATCCCAAGTCTTGAATTACTATGTATTGATTTAAGTGATATTTTAACATTTAATTGAATGCATGTTTATTATGAGTTACTGAGGCATAATATTAATTATTCAAGCTAAATAAACTATTTTTGCTTTATGTCAATAATGAGCCCTTTCAAAAATCTCCAAACGTATGATACATTTTTCCTGGAACTTTTAATACCTATTTCTCATGTTTTATGCATTGAATTTTATTAACAAGTAATCAGAGAGCGGCAGTATATAAGTTTTTGGTTACAAATATGTTATGTTCTCCATTATTTCTCCTGGCCCTTCAAATTCA
Organism: Neotragus moschatus; assembly: GCA_006410615.1. Taxonomy (NCBI): domain Eukaryota; kingdom Metazoa; phylum Chordata; class Mammalia; order Artiodactyla; family Bovidae; genus Neotragus; species Neotragus moschatus. Next base: position 839,643 of record SJYA01001806.1, read on the forward strand.
CTGTGTTATTTGTACAAGGGAAATGCAGTCATGCAAGCATATCTCCAATTTGACATTTCTGTGATAATCAGGTATTTGGTCCTTCTTAGTTTAAAGCAAAATTTTTAAAATGCGTTTAGAAAGTTATAGTTGTTTATTTCTTTTAGAAAATCAACGTGGATTTCAGAACTTTCTCTTAAATATACTGTGCTTCTGAAGTTCTTTATTTATATTTCTACCCTGAAGTTTATTGCTTTGTGTTATAATTATCTCTTTATGTATCATATCAGTCTTCCTCATTAGAGTGTGAGATCATCCAGTTGAGAGACCTTTTTCTCTATCTTGATCTTTATTTCTTTGATTCCTAACATAGTGTCTAGGACACAGTTGCCATTCAACATGTTTTAAAAACTTTTAAAAACTTTTTATTTTATTTTTATTTACTTTTGGTTGGGCTGGATTTTCTTTGCCTCGTGCAAGCTTTTTCTAGCTGTGGCAAGGGATCTACTCTTTGTTGTGTATGGGCTTCTTATTGTGGTGGCTTCTCTAGAAGCGCCGCCTAGGGCACAGGCTCTAGGTGCTGGGGCTTCAGCGCTTGCAACACTTGGGCTCAGTAGTTGTGGCACATGGACTTGGTAGTTGTAGCTCCCAGGCTCATTTGCTGAACTGAACCCATTTAACATTTTCCTTTAACATTTCACATCTTAGTGTTTTTTGCTTAGTACTGACTCAACTAACAAATTATTGATATGTAGTGAATAGTCATTTCATTCTTTTGCAAGAGTATAATGATTTAAAAAGCAGGCATATGCATGTATTTGTTTGTAATGCTATGGTTAAAATAAATGCATTTGAAATCTATGTGAAAATAGAAGGGTAGCCAAGGGGACAGACTCAATTGAAGATTGAATACACAAGTCCATCTCTGTTCTTTTTAAACATTAATTAGTAAAATGCAGTATCTCGTATTTTTAAAGATCCATGTGTAGACGTGGATGTTTCTACATAAAGAGGCTATGTTATTTCCTCTTCATCTACCTAATTGGAAGTTAGAATGCATGCAATATAACCTAGGTTGTACTGCCTAGTAGCTTTGGGGCACCTCTGAATCTCACTTGTGCCATTTGTAGAAGGAGACAAATTAGATTTAAGTTAGAGAACTTCCCAGATCTACTAATACTGAGACCTTGAGCAAGTGATTCATACTTCCAGGCCTCAGTTTTTCCCTCTGCAAAAGGAGAAAGCTAAGATGAATTGCAAGCTTTGGTCAGAGCAATAAAATTAACATCCATTTGGTCTGGCACACTGTTGTAACACTTTTCACAGTTCCTGAGAAAATGGCTATTTTAATAACTTTTCATTAGCATTGCTATTCTGATGATGGTCCATGTTTAAGCATCTTAACTATGTAACAACTTTAGTGTTTAAAATATCTTTCTGTTTTCTCAATTCGTGTGGTATGTTAATAAATGTCCATAAAATAAACAGACCTTTCTTGTTAGGCCCTGCTTGATTGATGTCTGCTTTAAAGAAACAAGCTGTCTGAACTGGTGAGATATTCGTGGTTACTCTGTTGAACATGCTTTTTCAATATTAGCCAAGTCGAGTGTTTCTAGGCAACATCTCAGTATGTATAATTACCCTGAAGATGATAAAACAAAACTCATAGACAAAGTTAATCATTTTTCTTGCTAATTTTCAAGGAGATCATTTGTTCTTCTACTGGATAAAAATAAAATTATACTAAGTGTGATGTATGCAAAGGACAAAATGACTTTTAATGACTGTTGTCACATGGTCTTATCCTTCCAACTCTTTGTTCTAATCTTGCTCACGAGATTTGCCTGCAATGCAGTGGACTTCCAGAGAGTGGAGTTTTCCACATTTTGCAAAGTTGTGATGTACTCTATATTTGTGACATTTTCTTTGTCCGTGTCTCACAGATATAATTTGGCCTATATTTATCTCTAATTGAATATTTTTTGAGAATTTCATGAAATACTTTAGGACACGTGAGACACCCTAGGGTATTACAAAATCTGGGCTGGAAAGCACTGGCCCAGAGCATGGTTACTAAATTCTGACAGCTGTTGGGTCAACAGGCCAAGCCATTTAACCTCCATAAAGCTCATTTTCCTTATCTGTAAAACAAAACTCCTCGTGCTGACCTACTTCATGGTTCAGGTTGGCAGGCCTAGAAAATACTGGGAGTAATCATCCCTTTGTGGAGTATTAACTCCTACGTGTCACAAAGACATTTCTAGCACAGTACAAGATGCTTCAGTGAGTGGCAGCCAAGGGGGCAAGTGGGAATAAACTTGTAGCTGGTCAGGCATTGGGAAGATAGTCTCAGATTTTAAGGGATATGATTAGAGGATTCCATGTTAGGGTCACTGGGTAGTGCCAGAAGGGAAATGGGCATGATCAGAAAGGAAGCACTAATCAGGTGAGCTGGCTGTGAAATTTCCCTGTAAAGCATTAATAGAACAGTTTTGAACTTTGTTTCAGGAAGTAATTACTTATTTCGCTGAATAAGATATGAAAAAAAAGAGAGAGAAAAAGAAGAAAATAAAAGCACTCCACTAGAGAATGAACGGCAATGGCAACCCACTCCAGTACTCTTGCCTGGAGAATCCCATGGATGGAGCAGCCTGGTAGGCTGCAGTCCATGGGATCGCTAAAAGTCTGATACGACTGAATACCTTCACTTTCACTTTTCACTTTCATGCATTGGAGAAGGAAATGACAACCCACTCCAGTGCTCTTGCCTGGAGAATCCAGGGACGGGGGAGCCTGGTGGGCTGCCGTCTATGGGGTCGCACAGAGTCGGACACGACTGAAGTGACTTAGCAGCAGCAGCAGAGAATGAACTGAGTGATTAAAGTAGATGGTATTCAGAAGTCCATGGTGGTAGAAATAGATGGTTTCTGATTTAACTTATTATCATTGTTATTGTTTCTTATTTAGCCTATTCTGACTTCTTATACCTGTGGCCTCAACAAAGTATTTGGAAACAATAAAATAGTTAGTCATATTTTAACTATGGCATAGAGTTAACTGTATTACTTTTGTATGATTTGTACAGGTAGCAACTAATATTTCTTGTAGAGTAGGTAGGAACTCTTAACAACTTGTTATTTTATGGGTCTTGCTAAGTGCGGGTAACTGATTACAGTGACTTTGATTTTAAAAAGGAACTATGAAATAATCTGAAAAAGAATAACCCATCACAGAAAATTGAGAATTGATTATATTTCACAACTCCAAATGTGGAAATTTCTAAAGCCCTCTTGCACTTTCAGAGAGTAAGGAAACCAGTAGTAAAATACCGAGTACGGTTTTCTCTCTACTGCAGTCTCTGAATGTTTGTCTCATTTCAGATTTTGAATATACTTTGTTATTTCAATATCTAGATAAAATGATAAAGCAAAGCATTTTTTAAAACCTACGTACGTATTGCTTTAAGCTATTACATCTTTCAACAGATGTTGAAATAAAGATTAACTTTTTTTTTTGCATGTGGTGGTGCACGAACCTTTTAAGGGATCTATGAATTATTGCTTTGGTTCAGCATGAGTGCAGTAAGAAGAAATGTACCTCATCTGTAATACACTGTGTAGACTAATATCAGCTCCTTTTTTCTTATATTGCAGTGAGATATTGATCTGGTAAAATGGTACCATATTGGAGCTGTCTGTTGTGGTATTCATCATGCTGTCACATCCCGAGTGCCTTGGAGTTATTGGAAAGTGGAATTGAGAGAATTCTGTCATTTGGTGTGACAATCCATTCACAGGACAGTCACTACAATATTTGCAGGGATTTGCTTATTTTCCTAGCTGGGCTAGCTTCACCTTTGTAACAGGAGAGCCTTTCTGTTGTCTTATGCATAGTGGTATTAATAGGTCAGGCTTCACAGTTCTCTAGCATGGCTTCCTGGTATAACATGACTCTTTTATAGTCTTGGCACACACCTGCTGCCTGTTCCTGTACTGATGTACTAGGCATTTTCCTTTGGGACCAGTATATCTGACTGTGGCTGCAAGATCCTTATGCTTTTATCTGATGGTGGTGAGAAGGTAAAAGATGAACTTTTACATGCAGAAAGCTTTTCGTTTCTTCCCACACTAAAATATCAGTTAATGTTAAAAGAGCTTTCAAAAATATAAAAGATACTGTCAATCTTCAATGACTAGATGAAGCAGTTTGAATGAATTATTTTTGTTTTCTCTTCTTACTGGCAACGTGATGATTTTAATAGAATGTCAGGTTTTATAAAAAAGCAGGAATGAAAGATTTTGTTTGGGGAAATAATTATTATCTACTAAAGAGTGTTAATATAAAGTATATAAAGTGTTGATCATCTTTAGAAAGATAAGTTCCTGAAATTCAGCAACTGAAATTTCAGCTGTAGCTAAGTAAGTGAGCAAAAACAGACANTTCCTCTGCCTTTTCTAAAACCAACTTGAACATCTGGAATTTCATGGTTCACGTATTGCTGAAGCCTGGCTTGCAGATAAATATAGTGCTATAGTATCATAAAAGGGCCCTTATATATATATCTGTATATATCTTGCATGTTAATAACATCACTCCATCAATGACCAATTAAAACCCAAACTTAGTTGATTTTTGTATTTTTCACCTTTAAGTTTCCACTTTCTTGATCATAAAGGGAAAGGCTTAATCTCTACATTCTCTTTTATCTCTATTTATTTATGAGTTTACTTATTAATGTACATATTGGAATAATGTTTCTTGGCAATAATGTCACTTATGACCTAATAATTACTTTTTAATATATTGTCTTCAGTTCAGTCAGTTCAGTCGCTCAGTCGTGTCTGACTCTTTGCGACCCCATGAATCGCAGCATGCCAGGCCTCCCTGTCCATCACCAACACCTAGAGTTTACCCAAACCCATGTCCATCGAGTTAATGATGCCATCCAACCATCTCATCCTCTCTCGTCCCCTTCTCCTCCTGCTCCCAATCCTTCCCAGCATTAGGATCTTTTCCAATGGGTCAACTCTTCTCATGAGGTGGCCAAAGTATTGGAGTTTCAGCTTCAACATCAGTCCTTCCAATGAACACCCAGGACTGATTTCCTTTAGAATGGACTGGTTGCATCTTCTTGCAGTCCAAGGGACTCTCAAGAGTCTTCTCCAATGCCACAGTTCAAAAGCATCAATTATTCAGCACTCAGCGTTCTTCACCATACAACTCCCACATCCATACAGTATAAATAAAAGTTGTCAAGTTGTAAATATGAATGACTTTAATGTTTTAGGATGAGGAACATGGCAACTGCCCTGTTCTTCCTGCAAGACGCTACAACGGTGCCCAGTTTTCTTGGGAGTGGGCACCCTGTTTTGTTTAGTTAATAGTAGTTTTCAATGTTACTGTGCCCAGGTTGGTGAATTTTAAAAGACCACACTTTTTGTAATGTTGTCTTTTGCGCACAGAATTACATTGCTGTGCGAAGTCATTATGTGACCTTGCACTTGCTTGATGTTAGGTTCTCTAGGAAGATTCACACTGAATCATTTCTTAATCTGAATGACACAGTTGAATAACACAGATTTGTTGGTAGAAATCAGAAATTCATTCAGCTTTCTGTGCCATGCCATGGTGATGTAGACATTCATTAGGATTTATGTATTATGATAGTATACTGCACTTTGCATATTCACCAAGTAGCAAGAATTTATTGCTTTACTTCTCTGTGATATTGTGTGGTCCAATCTTCTGATATGTGTACTGAAGTTTGTAGGGTGATTATCTTTTGGAGAGGCAGTGGGAACATCCTAGAGAGCATTCATTTTTCATAAGCATTCATGTGGCTTTTACATATTTTCTCATGATAATGAACTTCTAGTAGAACTCAAAGGAAAAGGAAGAGGTTAACTGAAGTGGAAACTGATGAATCCTCTAGTAACTAAGACATTTGTGTAAATAAATACTGAACAGAGACTTATTTTGGAAAAAATACAGAGAAAAATCTTTCAGAATATCAGAGCCATATAATTTACAACCTAATTGCATAAAAGATATTTAATTTGAATTCTGTAATACAAATAGTATAATTACCACTTTACATATGTAGATACAAATTCAGAAATGTTGATTTGCCCAAAGTAAATGAATAAATTTAACAAAGTCTCTGATTCCAAGTGTAGTACTTGCTTTAACCAAACCTTGTTTGTTTGCTCATATAATTCATGGTTATTTCAAGACAAAACTAGTGGAGCATAAAAAAAGAATTCTAGAGCTTGCTTGGACTTAAACCCTGAATACTCATTGGAATGACTGAAGCTGAAGCTGAAACTCCCTTATTTTGATCATCTGATGTGAACAGCTGACTCATTGGAAAAGTCCTTGAAGCTGGGAAAGATTGAGGGCAAAAGGAGAAGAGGGCATCAGTGGATGAGCTGGAAGGCATTGCTGATGACATGGACATGAACTTCAGCAAACTTCGGGAGATCAACAACAACAACAACATCCGGACTTTTTAATTTATGCAGCTTCTATCATTTAAATCAGTCATAGAAGTCCCTTTCTTTTTTGTTTGGGTTCTCATAAAATTACATAAAATTTGATGTGTAGTTTTTGTATTAATAAAATTTATTTACACGAGGGTTTCGTGTTCACACATGTGCAATATTTTTTCAAAGATAGTTGTTAAATTTTGTGGTTGAATATTCTTACCATCATATTTGTATTGGGTAACAGTAATTATGTGTTATTGTTTTCTTGAGGAAGAGTCTGTTTTACTCCTTGTTTCTGTTTGGAAAGGGCTACACTAATTTCTCTTAAGCATAATGATCCTCTAGATATTTGAAGACCTACAAGTTGCTTCCAATTCTACTGCCCTACAGGCAGGAGATTAGCCATTCTGACAGTGTTTTTCTCAGTCACAGCTTTCAGGTTTCACCTCATCGGATACTTTCTAGTTCATTTGTGTCTTTCTTAAAATGTATTAGGAATGATGTCTATAGGAGAGTATGATGAGAGTTCTAGGTGCCTTGTTTTGGACACTGTACTTCATTCTCTTGCAATGCAAGAGTCTAAACTCCATTGCTAAATAAAATATGTAATGTGGTGGTCAGTTTATCGAAAGATTATCATTTCTGAATCATCAAGTGTTCAACTTTTCAGTGTTTCTTTTTCTACCACTTAGGAGGAAATCTGTCATCATGACAAACACATTTATTAACTGTAATACTTTGTAAAGTGAGATTTTCACCACATGTCAGGATAATAAAATTTCCTTATTCACACCTTATCTCTCCTCTGTGCTCTTGAGCTTTGGAAGTGAGAAAAGGAAAAAAGTGGCATGTAGCTCTTTTGTTATATTTTCTGTTTAACTCACCAAAGTTTGTGGCTTCTTTTAGTCTGATAGCCTTCTTTGAGGCTTCCCTGGTGGCTCAGACAAACAGTAAAGCATCTTCCTGCAATGTGGGAGACCCAGGTTCAATCCCTGGGTCAGGAAGATCCCCTGGAGAAGGAAATGGCAACCCCCTCTTGCCTGAAAAATTCCATGGATGGAGGAGCCTGGTGGGCTACAGTCCATGCGGACACAACTAAGTGACTTCATTTTTCCACTTAGATTGACAAAATCATTCTCTAAACCAGCTGACTCCTGAAATAATTAGGAGAAGCTGAGATCACATGGAAAAAATATAACTACATAAGGATGGGATCATTTTTTTGAAAGAGACTCAAAAAATTCCTTTTAAAAATGTATATATATATATATTTTTTTTTTTTTTTTGCTAACGTGGAACATATTAGAACACAGTTTTCAAAATTTTTTTCAAACACTTAAACCAGTCTTCCTCGAATTATTTCATAAAATCATAGGAATGGTTTAAAGATACTTAGGAATTGCAAATTACCTCAGGAATTAAGTTCTACCTCTCTTTCTCAACATAGAATGTCTTCTAAATAAGTTTTATTCCTGGACTTTACCAGCTCAGGAGACTTGGGCAAGACAATTAAACTCTCTCCATATTGTTACCTGTAAGAAAGCACAGAGAGTGGGCTCATAGAGTTCTTGGAGGGATTACACGAAGGAGTAAATAGCAAAGTCTCTGGCTCCTTTCCTTGAATAATCCAAACAGCAACCTTTGACTTGAGGCAGGCCAAGCAGTCTTGTCACTGTTTCGCAAATATGTTGTCATGATTTCCGTCTCCCTGTCTTAACTCTGTTGGTGACTCCTGCGTAGGCTTTTCTCTCTAATCTGTTCCACATATCTAGAGCTTGTTCTGTTTTAGTTTCCATAAAGGTATTCCCCGATTATTCCTTCTAGTAATCTGTCCTTTCTTTACATTCACCTGACACTAGGTGGTCAGTAATTTTGGAAATAGTGTAGTGTATATTCCTGTTGAACTTCTAATAGACATGTGTGTCTTGCTTTACATGAGACTGAAAACTTATTCTTCTACTTTGTTGAGCATTGTTGTTTTTGTTGAGTTGCTAAGTTGTGTCCAATTATTGCCACTCCACGGACTGCTACACCATCTCCCAGAGGTTGCACAAACTCATGTGTATTGAGTCGGTGATGTTATTTAACCATTTCATCCTTTGCCTCCCCCTTCTCCTTTTGCCTTCCATCTTTCCCAGCATCAGGGTCTTTTCCAATGAGTCAGATCTTCACATCAGGTGGCCAGTGTACTGGAGTTTCAGCAACAGTCTTTCCAACGAGTATTCAGGCTTGATTTCCTTTATAATTGACTAGTTTGATCTCCTTGCTGGCCAAGGGACTCTCAAGAGTCTTCTCCAGCACCACAAGTCAAAAGCATTAATCCTTCAGATGCTTGTCAAATACATCGCTGTACAAATACCAAGACCTCAATAATGGTTATTTAAAGAGTTGTCCAATTAAGAAGCCATATATTGGCCCTCATAAGACATATGTTATGTGACCTTAGAGAAAGAAACTGCCATGAGTCCCATACATTTCTTTGGAGATATGGCATATGGGGCGAAAAAGCATTTAAATACCTTTAGAGAGGAGATACTAAGTACGAACAATAGGAAAAGTGAAGGCAAATTCTACTTATTTGAGAATTTTATGTACTGATCCCTCTGCATATTGACCTTTGGAAAATCTTCTGGACTGAAAAAGAAGACTGAAATAGTCCCAGCTTCTTATGAAAAAAGTAGATGAAGAAGATAATGATATTGAGATAGTCAAACCAAGGCAACATCTGAAAGAGTCTGCAGTTCTGGAAAAGGAGTGGTAGCAAACACCTTTACTAATAGTAAAACGCAGTTTTGGTTTTCATTGTCAACTCTATTTGGCAAGAGAACCCAAAATAAAATATTTGTTTTCATTTTTCTTCTTTTTTTTTTCCCAAGGGAGTAGGTATGATAAGTATAGTGTTTCAATTTTAAAATCATGAATAAATTTTAGGAATATCTCATGTTAAGTAAACTTATCAGGTTTGTGTTTGATAGTGACTAGAAAATTTTATTTGGTATGGTTTCAACATTAGTTTGCTATTTGAAGAAATGAGAAGGGAGAATGAATGGCTAGTAATGATCACTGATGCTGACAGGCTTAACTGAGGAAAATACTAATTTATTTATTAGTGAGATTTCCATAGATTACTAGTAGAAGCTTGGTTTCCAGTGGATCCTTTGGGCTGTATTATCATTTATATTTTTATTTTAAGTGATTATGCCTAGGGGTTGCTTTCTATGAGATTAAATGCTGTATTATTCTTTGGATAAGATAATTTTTTCCATATGTGCCACAAGAGCCTGGAAAATAGTGGAATAGATATGATTTTGCTAAAAATAGTTAGGAAGGATAATTATTTGTTTTATATCTTTTACTATTATATCTGTTTAATAATTTTATTTTTTATAGATTTAAAAATATGAATAGAAGTAATTCATATTTAAAAATTAGCAAAGAGAATATTTTTAGTATATTTTAATGAATCAATTTCATTAAGCATTTTTAAAGGAGCATTTTATATTTTTTATTCTATGAAAATAAAAATAAACAAGTAAATTTGTAGGATTTTCTCCTAATAAGATGTTTCAATTTCTTTTTCACTTTAAAACTTTACTGATGTATTAGGAGTTTGGGATTAGCAGATGCAAACTATTATATATAAACTGGAAAACACCAAAGTACTATTGTATAGAACAGGAAATATATTCTATGATAAGCCATAATAGAAAAAAATATTTAAAAGAATGCATATATGTATACATATATATATACACGCACACACACATAAGTGTAACTGAATTACTTTACTGTGAATTTAGCACATTATAAATCAACTATGCTTTAATAAAATAAAAAATAAATAAAAATGTCAACCCTAATGATAAAAGACATAATTAGAATTGAAGTCCATTCCTAGAAAATCAATGAAATAGACAAGGTTCTTGTTTGATTAGTTTTTTTTTTTTCTTTATGCCAATGTGTTTTTACTTAGTATCACCTGATAAGGCACTTACTTTTGGCCATTTTGTCTTTCTTTTCTCCTTCTAATAAGCAAAAAAAAAAAAAAAATCAATTATTGAATGCCTTCCATATGGTTGGTATTCTGTGCAGCAGAAGGATATGTCAGATATGAGACAGGAACTGTTTGAAAGAACCAGTTTGAACTTAGGTTGGAAGATAATATATACATAGCAGGTCAACTCTGCAAGAAAATGGAATAATAAGAGTAGCATTTGCATTAAGAAGAGAAGAACATATAAATTCAAGAAAAGGAAAAGGAAGGGAAAGATATATTGTCTTTCTTCTTAGAATTACAATAGGTAATTCTGAGAAGGGGCTAGGTAATTCTACCTAGGGGCTTCCTAGGTAGCATTAGTGGTAAAGAATTTGTCTGTCAAAGCAGGGTATGTAAGAGAGGCAGGTTCAATCCCAGGGTGGGGGATATCCCCTGGAGGAAGGCGTGACAATCCACTCCAGTATTCTTGCTTGGAGAATCCCATGGACAGAGGAATTTGGTGGGCTATAGTTCATAGGGTCACAAACAGCCCTACATGACTGAAGCGACTTAGCAATGCACCCACATTAGCTTTTTTTTTTTAAGAAACCTAATCCTCCCTAATGGCTTATTTTGAGAATCTATGGATCATTTCATGTCATCTTTAGTCATATAAAGGAAGAACTAATATATTTCATTTTTGTATAAGGACAAGTGGCAGGTAGCAGTTTTAAATAATTTTGAAAATATTGATTAGAATATTTAAATCAGTATTTGAATTGAGGAGATTTCAGTAATGTTTCCCTTTGAGATTATTATGTACTGAGAAGTGACCACTGGGATATATTAAATGTATACATGAGGAAGTAGTTATGCTTCATCCAGCTTTACTATTGATGTTCTTACAGAGGTATCATTTAACTCTTTGAGAGTTGGTCCACCAGTTTGAATTGTCCTAACATAAGCCCAGTTACTCTTTCAAGCACATTCATGTGACTATAAATAAATCAGAATTTTACCGAGAAAAAATTTTTAAATAGCCTGGAGTTTGCGTTCTATATATTTTTAAAATTTTAAACAAAATACATTCGAAAGTGTTTAATTTTTCACTCTGTATGCTGTATTATTACTTAATTTTAAATGATAATAAAATGGTAGACATAGTTTTTAAAGAAAAATACTTGTTCAAGGAAAACTCTCTTAAAATGATGTAATTTTGTTCTTATAACAGTAATTTTTTTTGATTGGTAAGGGAATATGGTATTTGGAATTCATCTTATTTGATGTATTAGTGAAAAATGGCTTGAAGAAGATACGCCAGATGTGTGATTTGGCTGTCTTCATCAGTCTTGAGAAAACAGAGTGAGCAAAGGATAAATCCAATAGATGTTGAATTACTTTTGCGTGTGGGATTCCAGTTAATGAGACAATGTCTGGATGCAATTATTTGGAAAGTTCTTGACCTTTTATTTGTACAAGTTGATATAATTATGATTTCATGAGGAATGGTTTTGAAATTCTCAAACCAATTTTAGTCGTCTGTTTATAATGTGTCTTTTACTTCAGGAATCCTGGAAGTTTTTCCTACTTTTAACATTTACACTGTATCTTTAAAAGCTCATGTGATTAGCTTCAAAGCTTTTAAGTTCTCATCTCAATTATTCTTTCTTAGTTACAAAGAGTAGTTTGAGCAGTATTCTGTGATCCCCAATTCAAACACCCTTTTATTATTTCTTTTATTTAATGACAAAATAAGGAAAAAGAAGAAAAAAGAAAATACATGTACTCGTAATAGTTCTTACCAGCCAGCTAACCAAACTTAATGGTCAAGTAATAGCTTCAAAAGCCATTCCTGGCTTGTAACTCCCAGTTTCTGAGCTGTCTTGTCCGGCACAGTGGCTACTATGGCTTTTGAGCTCTTGAAGTGTTGACAATCCAAACTGAGGTATGTAACCATATTGTGCAAACCTGATTTAGAAAAGATGTGCTTAGTCGTTCAGTTGTGTCTGACTCTTTGTGTCCCTATGGACTGTAGCCCACCAAACACCTCTGTTCATGGAGATTCTCCAGGCAAGAACACTGGAGTGGGTTGCCATTTCTTTCTTCATTAGACAAGATTGTAGAAAAAAACAATGAAATATCTCAGTAATTTTCATATTAATTACGTGTTGAAAGATAGTATCTTGTCTATATTAAGTAAAACGTTTTTAATTTCATTTTAATTTATGAAGATCATTATTAAAAATATAAAATATCCTATGAGACTTGCATTGTATTTTTATTGGGCAATGTTCTAGACACATGTTCATTTTTCCAAAAACACCGTTCCGGACCCAAGCCATGATGGTTTCATCTGTTTTTTTCAATGACCAATTTCTTGTCACAGTCATTGATTCACCCTTGTTTTCCGTATGCACAACTTCTTGTGTATTGGCTTCCACAAAGATTCTACTAACATTTGTCAACTTCCTCTGAAAGTAACCATCAACCTTCTAGTCAGATTGTGTCAGTTGTTACCCTGTTAAACTTTGTGTTTTTATCTCCATCCTTTGACAGTTTTCCTTTAAATTTTTCATTATACTGGTTTTCATCCTATCATCTTGTCTTCTCTTTCCTGAATTCTGCTCCTCAACTAATATCGTAAATGGATTTTCTTTGGCAAGGAACTGTTTATAGTCCTTTTTATCAGATTAGATAAAATTGGAATTAGTGTGGGACCAAAATCCCTTCTCACCTCACTTATACTGTCTTAATACCCCCATTCTACCTACATTTTTCAGAGATTTACATCTCCCTATTTGTGGAGAATTACTTCCATGGTGATTGACTTTACTGACAAATATATATCGAACCTTTTAAGCATGTAGAAGTAATCAAGAGCTATTCTTTCTTAAAGTACCAAACAGTTCATGATTTGAATTCTTATTTCTGTGCTGATGACTTTTAAATATATGTCTGTCTCCTGAGTACCAGTAAGACATGTCCAATTACTTGATGAACATCATGTAAATTCCATGACCAAAATTTATTCAAAGCTAACTTTCACTTTCATCTTTGTTCCTTTTTTTGTTTCCAAGGGGATAATTTTATTTCAGCCAAGGATCTAATATTTTCAGTCATATTTAATAAGGGTCTCTTTTCACTTGAACTCTACATTTCATAAGCTGTTATGCCAAGCATTCTTGATTATAAGCTCGCTCTCTCTGTACCTCCTATTCTCCCAACTTCACCATTCCTGTTGTCCCTATATTATTGCTGATACATTTTGGGACATCTTACATTTCAGGACAAACAATGCTTCTAAGTAATCTCCTTGCTCACAGTCTCCCCATTTGTTGAAATCAACTAACAATGGCAAAATAAATGAACGATAAAAAACCCTTCTCTAGTTACTGATCGTTTATAAACATAAAGATTATTATTATTTTTTTAAAATTAAGGCTCTTTGTGAATTGTTTCACAACTACTCCTAGATTTATCTCTTACTTCTCTAGTTTTAAATGATGTCTTCACTAACCTAAACCACTTGTTGTTCAGAAATCATCTACATTCTGTGGTTTTTATGTCTTTGATGTTTGTCCCCATGCCAAGAATACACCTTCTCTGCCCAAATCTTCCTGCCAAGGTCTTCAATGCCAAGTTACTCATCTGTCCCAGAATTCTATCAAATGCCACCTCCTTCGAGAATAATCCAAAAATTTCTCAGAAAATTTCTCCTCTGAATTTTCACATCTCTTTTTCCCAACTTTTAAAGATGTCATCTTCACTGTATTTATGGTGTTACAGTTTTCCACAAACATGCTTTATATTCTACATGTTCTTTTAAGAAAACAGGACCCATATCTGACTCAACTTCGTACACTGCACAGCAGAGGACAGCTGATGTAATACATCATGTACTATACATGTTAAGTACTTATTAAATGAATGAATGAATGTGCTTGTGTACATCAGCTCTGTTAAAAAAGCATACTGTCATCAATCAAACCTTACTGAAATGTTTTTCTAGTCTATGTATATTTGTAGGCTCACTATTAAGAAAAAGAGCAAGCAGTGATATGGACTTGATTTCATCTTTCTCACAAAAAGTAACAATGCACTTTGAACATGTTAGAATGCTCTTTCTCCTTCCTTTCTGTCCTCTTGTTGTTCAGTTACTAATCTGTGTCCGACTAATTGCGACTCCATGGACTACAGCACTCCAGGCTTCCCTGTCCTTTGCTTTCTCTCTGAGTTTGCTCAAACTCATGCCTGTTGTGTCAGTGATGCCCTCCAACCATCTCATCCTCTGTTGTCCTCTTTTCCTCTTATCCTCTCAAAAATAACAGACCATATTCTGCTTTTTTCTGAAGTCATGAATTTCTATGTTCATCTATTTTTAAATTATGATTTTTAATCAAATATGATTATTTTTCCTTGCATTATTACTAAATTTTTCCCTGTATCTTTTCCTATTTTCATCAATTAAATTAAATCTTTGTCATTATAGTTCAGTGGATGTCTACTGTCATATCCTATATAAGTAGGTACCCAGTGAATTTTTGAATGTATTTTATGTGTATTGGGTCATTGTGATAATCTGTTCCTCTGAGGCAAGTCACAAAGAGCCTAGACAATATTTTTCCTTTTCCTGTAACTTTTGGTTTTCCTCAGTAATCATTATTATTATTTTGTCAGTAGAAATAGCCACAACTCTTCTTTTAGATTCTGGTTCTTCAAAACTCTTTGCTGATATTTGAGGTGATTGCCCAGAAAATATGTGCAAACTTCTAACACTCTACTGGCATTTTCCTTACTCTGTTGATGCAACTCAGTGTTTTCTGGTGGCTAGGACCATGAAGATAGAGTTTTAGAGCATTTCCTATGACCTTTTAATAAAAAGTAAGATATGTAATAACCAGCAATCCATTCAAAGCTGCCAAAAATGGCATGCAGAATGCCTTTGCCTTCACTGACAGCCACAATCTGGCTCAAAATTCAATTCTGTTACATCATTAGAAAAAAAAAGATTGGTTGCATTATGGAGAAAAGAGGTAAAAATTTGAAATGGTTTAATTATTTCATGCAAAGTAAATATAGTTGGGCCTTTTCCCCTTATAGTCTAAACTACGTGGAGAGTAAGGAATTCCCTGGTAGCTCAGATGGTAAAGAATCCCCTGCAATGCAGAAAATGTGGGTTCGATCCCTGAGTTGGGAAGATCCCCTGGAAGAGGAAATGGTAACTCACTCCAATTTTCTTGCCTGAAGAATCACATGGACAGAGAAGCCTGGAGGGCTACAATCTTTGGGATCACACAAAGTCAGACATGACTGAGCAACTAACACTTGCACTTTTTTTCAAGGGAAATATATCTGATGAAGAAAACTAGCCCTTTCAGGGCCCTGGGTCCCATGTGAGCAATACCTTTAACAAGTAAGAAGGGCTATATATTCAACAGTGTTTTGTTTTGTTTTCTTTAATGATGGTGATTTTGCAGGGAGAGCAGTGTGCAGTCCTGAACAGATATCTTGGGTTCCAGCCCAGGGATTAAACCTTGGTAACCTGGATGAAAACTAGGAATTTTAGCCACCAGACCAACAGGGGCTGGAAGCTAGAGGCAAAGTGGCTCTGGCTGTTGCTCACTTTTGAAAGTAAGAATGCTCCAAGGAGGCAAAAACTGTACAAAACTGGTACAAAGGGTATTATTAGAGACAGAGCACAATGTATGGGAAAGCCCACAGGAAAGCAGTTTGTTTATCTAACTCAGAAGCAGGGCAGAGATACACACACACAGAGAGGGTATGGACATCCTCTCTAATGAGGAAGAAGGAGCACAGTAAGTCAGGAGCTAGGCAGAGACACACCTGGAGAGGAGTGTGGGCATCTTGAGTGAAGAAGAGCTCAGTAAAGAAGTGATGTAAACCACTTATATAGGACAGTCCTTCGGGGTCTTTGTTTACATTTGACCAGTTATCTGGTTTCTTTTTTCACACCTGACTGTCCATGGACCGTCCCCAAGATGCGTGTATACCTTTTTCTAAGATGGATCCCAATGCATAGGCCTGTGGGTACATGTCTACAGTTATTATGGGGTGGGGCCCCCTCCCTTTCTGACCCCCAAGAAGCCTTCCTGTGCATAGACAACGAAGTCCTCTTTGACCTCAGGAGTGGGCACATTATATCTTTGCTTTAGCAGAGCTCAGCTTTTGTGATTTGCTTTGTCCTTGGAGTGTTTGGGTGAGAACAAAGCTTGAATCTTACTCTACTTGACAAATACCCAGTGTCCAGACCAGAAGCACACTATCTCTGTACCAGTGAGTGTACTTTAATTGACTTATATGAAAATATGAATTTCTATGGACTCAGATAATATATTAAATATTCATTATAAGAGAATGATATGAATTCTTTATGATGCTGGATGGATAATTTTGTAAAATGCTGTAATTAATAAAATGCAACATTATGATGTAAAACTGTAAAGTAACCAACCTACTTCTAGGAAGTAACCAACTCCTTGGGATACTTTATTTGTTAGTGTTTATATATTTAAGGAACTCTTGCTCTCTAGTGTTGTCCAATCACCTCTGGTGAAAAAAGAGTTTCAATAACTTATAACATATATTAGTCCAGTGTTAAAGTTATCATTGCTGATCCAAAGAATGAATACATCAGATAGCAGCAACAATTTAAAATAAAATATAGACACATAGAATATTTTGCTTTCCTTATTATTTCTGGACATTGTTTCTTTTTAAAGGAATTTGCTATATGTTTAGAACTTATTCTGAAAGTGATATTGGAGAAATAGTTCCAGTTAGAGAAAAATAATATGAGTAAATATAGAGAAGTAGGGAGTATCAATGGGAATAGAGACAATTGGTGAAACAAGATGCTAAAAATGGAGTTTGTGATCAGGCCATGATGAGATTTCAGCATCGTGCTAAGTGGTTTTGAAATATCCTGTAGGGGAGTGATTGTTAAAATGTTTCTGGAAAGGCATAGAAAGCATATACTATAGGCTTTGTGAGCCATGTGACTTCTGTTGAAACTACCCAACTTTACCACTGTAGTGCCAAAGCAGCCATAGAAAAGACGTACACAGATGGATGTGGCTGTGTACCAATAAAACTGCATTTGGAAGGCAGGTAGGCAAAATTTGGCCTGCAGGCTGTAATTTGCTAACCTCTGCTCCAGAAAATAGGGAGCCAATGGATGACTTTTTAAGCAAAAAAAAGAGGGTACTTAAACTAAAGGTAGAACTAGGGTGGTAGAAGAGAAAACAGGGGAGGGTTCGATTGGATAGAACCTTTGAAATATGCTGATACATTTTGTGAAAAATTCAAGGTAAATTCAAGAAGTGGACTTTCCTATGCTTGGAGCTGGATGAAGCGGTAGATAACGATAGAATCAAGATCACCAAAATCTTGGCAGGCTGGAATGATAGATCACATATGCGCTCCTGCATGCTAAGTCACTTGCTTCTGTTGTGACTCTCTGCTACTCTTTGCTACTCTATGGACCATAGCCTGCAAGGCATCTCTGTTCACAGGATTCTCCAGGCAAGAATACCAGAGTGGGTTACCACTCCTTCTTCCAGGGGATCTTTTGGACCCAGTGGTCGAACCCACATCTCTTATGTCTCCTGCATTGGTAGATGGGTTCTTTACCACTAACACCACCTGGGAAGCCCAGGTCACATATAGGTAACATAAATCTCATAGAGGCGAGAAGAGTTTGAAATGATTTATCTAACAATATTATATGTGAAAATGATTTGGTGATAGTGGTTGACTATAAGCTCAGTTATGGGTTGAAACCTTAGAGAGAGAGTATGAAAAAGGTTCTGAGATTACTTCAGAAGAATTCTTGGAATTACAAGAGCTAAAATTACTTATTCCACCTGATCTTCAGGGCTTCCCTGGTGGCTCAGATGGTAAAGCCTCTTCCTGCAATGAGGGAGACCTGGGTTTGATTCCTGGGTTGGGACGATCCCCTGGAGATCTTTACAATAACTTCTGAGCAATGAAGCCATGTATTTTTCTCTTTATAGAGAAGTGATTTTGAGGAATCTAGGGCTAAGTTTCTTACAAGAGGGCATCCAATTGAATTGAGCATATTGTCTCTTATTTCCATATTTTTAAATCCAAGTGACTCTAACATAGAAACTGGTATTGAGTGTTAATGCTACAGCTATGTGAATTAGCTAGGATTGATAATAACATCTATAACAATCTTACATAATACATGTATGTATACTATATACATACATGAGATTTAAAGGAACAAATTTAAATTAGACAGCATTGTACACAAGAAGTAAATGTTTCTTGTTTGAATAGATTTAAAAAATTTTGCATGTATGAGCCTTATGCTTATTACAAATATATTCAGTTAGGCAACTTGTCCTTTATGTGACTGAAAACATATGTTTTCCACAATTTTTAAAATTTTTTGTATGCACTTAGCTTTTAACCTAGGGAAAAAAATGTGTCAATAGTTTAAATTATTCCTTTTGGAGAACAGATTTGTACAGAGTAGAGTAGACTGACGGCCCCAGGTGATGACACTTGCCCTTCTTTGGAACTTTGTGTGTTTTGGTTGTTCCATTTTTCTTGTTATAAGATTAATAAGGCTGATCAGCACTCATTGTACCATAATGGAATGTCTTTGATCTTACATATTCTTTTATAGAAGTAATACACATATCCAGAGGGCTTCCCTGGTGGCTCAAATGGAAAGAGTCCATCTGCAATGCAGGAGAACTGGGTTCAATCCCCAAGTTGGGAAGATCCCTTGGAGAAGGGAATGGCTGCACACTTAAGTATTCTTGCCTGGAGAATCCCATAAGCAGAGTAGCCAGGCAGGCTATAGTCCATGGGGTCACAAAGAATTGGGGCACAACTGAGTGACTAAGTATGCACGCACATATCCAGAATAATTTGGTATGACAGCTTTTGAGAGGACCAGAACAAAGCATTTATTTCATATTGTTACATTTTCAGTACCAAATACAGAACATTTTTACATGAAAGTGGAATTATTAGTGTATATTTCTGCCACCAAGATACCCAACAGGTTTAATCTGCTTTAAAATCTTGTTGGAAATGATTTTAGAAAGTCCTAGATTTTTGTTGTATGTTGAAAATCATTAGGTAACACCTAATGTTGTTCTTCTAGCATGATTGAAAACTGCATCATCTTACATAAATACACTTACTTATTTTGTTGTTAAGCTGCTAAAGTTTCTGTTTCCAAGCCTCTTATTGTGCTTTGTTATAGTTTTGCGTGGATTCCATAAGCCCTGAGTAATATTTAAATAATATTAAGTGACGTAACATAAAAAACATTTTGTTGGCATGGGAAAAGCTTTGTGACGTCTTCATTTGATGGATATCAGTCCTGATTACTACTGATAGACCATCATCTCCTAAGATTCTTGTTAAGATTGCCATATTGATGCTTTCCTTCCTGAAAATATATTTAATTTTCTTAAAAGGGAGTAGTGTCCTCTGATTTAATCATTATTGTCTGTTGCTTTTCAAATAATTATCGCTTAAAATTATATGCCTTGAAATGAAATTTTAGCCAACCTAGGTTTTTTCTTTTCCTGTTCCTCTTGACATTCCAATCTATCAATATTTTCTGTCATGTATGTGGCCGAGAATGTGGGGCTTGGTTGAGAAATGCCAGTTCAGACTGATTATTAATCAAGACATGGATATGAAAAATAAAAAGAAGCACAGTCATTTGGGGAATAATTATTTTTAACCAAATTTGCACTCTGGGAATTGAAACAGTTTCACCTCATCTGTACAAGTGTTTAATGCAAAATCTCCAATATAAGCAAAGTGCCCTAGGTGATCTGTTGACTCTCCCTTTTTGTCCATTACTGCTGGATCTTTTGTGTTCTCTTACTCAGAATTTCTTCATCAATCTGAGGTGAATTATTTTATAGCACAAAGTAAATAAAGAAAATAAAGCCTACTGTATGATTTTCATTCACTTTCTATTGATTGGAATAAGGTAGTTAATTATCATAATTAATTAACATAGTTAAAAAATCTCAATTGCAGTACAAAACCCAAACAGGTGGTTTGTATTGAAGAAATAAAATAAGCTTTATTATTGTAGACTAGGACAATTCTTTTTCTATTGCACATGACCTGGATAGAATAAAGTAGACAGCTCATGCTGAGAAAACTGAAATGTAGAGAATGCAAGAGTTAAAACACAAATGTTATACCCAGGAGTGTCTCGGGCATGGATCTCTGAAAATTATGATGAACTATCCAACTTGAATGAATAAAAAGCATGAGCTGATCTGTTGTTTGCTTTCAGTTTTGAAGGTCGTCTTATAAATTAAGCATGCTAATAATTTCATCTCTATGATCACATTTATAAAGGGATTTATTTCTCCTATGTTGAATATATTTGTAAGGGTTTAGTGACAATTAGTTTCATTGCTGAGTGCATTTTTTTTCTCTTTTGAAGCACAGTTTTTGTAAAGTGAAAATATTTATGATTATGCTGGTATAGTCCTTAGGGTCTCCTACTCAATTCCTTAGACTCCTGGCTAATGACATCTACCTAAAGGTGTCTCTCCTCATAACTTGACATTTAACCTAACATGTTTAGGTTTGAATTTGGGGAATTCTAATTTTGCGTTCTAAATATGGAAGTATTTCCAAATAGATATCATCATAGTTTTGTCAAGTATTACAAAGGAAGGTAAAATCTGTCATATTACCAAATACAAAATGTTCTGAATACTGAAATTAAATCAAATGCTTTCTTTTTCCATGGAGTTGATGTACTCCATGGAAAATTAGTGCTTAAGGCATTTTTTCCCTTTTTTTTTTTTTTTCACTCAATTGACATAAAAGAGATAGTATGTATTCCGGAGCAGTCGTTTTTGAGAATATTGAAACATTCACATATTTTAATTGTAGAAGTGCTGGACATAAGCTGGGGCTTGCATTAAATTGCACACCTGATCACATGTCTGTTGGAAGATTTCCAGAGTGTGCTCTCGTAGACAGTTTCTTGCAAGTTGTGCCACTGAAATTAAGATCTGCTCCCCAGAGAAGACAAGTGAATTAACACAGTATGCTTTATGCACAATGAGAACAAATTCATCTGGGCTACTACTTCGCTTAGAACTGTAAAAAGTACAATGACACGTCCTTATAGCTGAGTGAGTGAATTCTGTTTTTACCTTAAACATAGAATCAATGATTTACTTTGTGGCTTTGTTTTAGATTCTTCTGACATGTTAAGATTCTTTGAAAAGCTAGTGAGTTATACTCATTCTATTCCCTGGCCATTCCATTTCCTCATTTTCAAATTTTCATTGCACATGAAATAGGCTAATCATTGACAGAAAGATATTAATGTTAAAAAATCAACAAACATGTATAGCTTACCTCTTTGTCTTTTGCTTGCATGCATCACATTTTCAAAAAAGAAATCACCAATGCCATACCATTAGCAAACAAATAATAATCACTCAGACATGAAGAAGTATTCAAAGACTAGAAGATTTTGGTGATGAAGACAGGAGAAATAATAGAAATATGCAGCAAGGCTGTTGATATATCTTGTAGGGAATATCTAGAAAATTAGATTAATCAAGGAGCAGACATTTGGAGGAAAGTTTGTGTGAATGCCTGACAGTCTTGCTCTTTCCCTCATTTCAAATGTTGGCAGGGTAGCAGGCAGCTCCAAGGGAAATGTGCTCCTTTCATACTTGAGTAATTGATGAATTGTATGCAATATGCAAATGAGAATCCATAAATCTTATGAATGACAGCTTAATTTATGTGAGCCTTAATGAATGCAGGATTAGATTTTAATTAAATATCCTCAAAGGCACCCTGAGTAGTAGATTTTTTTAGGCCTTGTTTTTTGAAGACTTGTTTCTCAAGCAATACATTTTACAAAAGCAGAAAATGAGGCAAAGAAGGGACTTAGCCTTTATTTTAGTAATAAGCATTGTCTCGTTTCACATAGTAAACAGTATATCGATTGATAACTCCTTAACAAAATGTGTACAGATCTCTTTATTTTGTACGTATTTCACTAACTTGATTACTTTTAATTACTGTTGGTTTCTGATATCATATGCTATTTTTAATTACAAGAAAGTTATTAAAACTTTACCAAAAAGTATACTAGAGCTGAAGAGTTGTTAAGAGATTATATTAGATAGTAAACATTCAAAGTATCAAATCTAATGTGACTAAAATAAAGTCTTCCTAACCATTTTTCCTTTTTCAAAATTGCCTCCCTAGACAATATCTAATGAGATAAGATGATAAATAAGACTATTTCATACATGATGTTTAATAAGGAGAATCATCCTAAAATTAGACTGAAATGATGTATACTCTCGTGGAATAGTTGTTTGCTGAATTCACTTTCCTTAATACATTAAACTTAAATACAGGTTTTTCATTGAATGTATATACATTGAAACCATGTATTGTCACCATGTCTAAGATGGTGACAAACACCATCTTATTTTTCTGTTAGTCATCTACTTTTTCAATTAGAATTTTCTTAATTTAATTATGCTAAAATGCATATACAACTTGGTATTTAGAAATTCTAAACATTTATTTCTAACACAAAGTATTTTCTTGTTAAATCACACTGGGCTTACTTTGTTAATACTCATTAGTTGTCTCACCTAAATCAGTTTTAAACTCTCTGATTTAAAAGTATTCCTTTGAGTTTTCTCTTGGTAATGTTACAAGGGCCTATGTGAATATAGGTAGAAAAAAATTACACATTTTTCTCTCTTAAGTCAAATAAACACATAGTTTCCAAATGTAGTGTATTAAGCTTCCAATAAGAGGATGAATGCATTCTGGGGAATCTCATTGACGGCAGGCTGACTGTGGGTAACAATATTGTAATGTGTGCCTGAAAATTGCTGTGAGTTGGGCCTTACTCTTCTCACCCCACAAACACTAGATGTGAGGTGATCTATGTGTTAACTAACCTTATTGTGGTAATCATTTCACAGTATGTACATACATCAAGTCATTAAATGGTACTTCTGGAACTACACGATGTTATATGTCAATAAAGCTGGGGAAAGTGCAGTTTGTTCACCTAATGTCTATGTACATGTTTAGGTGTGTATTGCATTGAGAAAAATAGAAGTTTAAACATGGAAGTCAGAGTCTTGGCTTAGAGCTTAGCTTCTGAGGTCAAAGTGTCAGGGAAGCCCTTGAAATTACACACACACGTTTTGGTATATAAACGTGTTTATTTTACTGACTTGAAGTGTACATAACCTTCCACAGATTTTCAAAAATATTCATTATCTAAAAAAAAATCCTACTATAATGAACATAATAACAGCAAAAAGATAACTTACTGAAGCAAAGTATATGTATGTAAATCTAGACAAAAATGTGTAGTCCATTCCTTATAAACCATATAACTTTGTAAAGGATCAGTCTGTGTAAGCATACTTTCTTTAACTTTTTCATTAGTAATTTCTTTTTAATACACTATGATTTATTGTGAGAACAATGTTCAAGTAAAATATCCTAAATTTTTGTTTTATTTTCAATGATTATTGCCATTTTAAATATTGTGGTATATTAAGTCCATTTCTTGAATGAATATCATCAATTCTATCTAATCTAGTTATGCAAAGAACATCTATTGACCAAAGTTAAATATATGTGCAAACAAAACAGTTCTAGAGAAAATAAATATTTAAAAATGTTGTAGATAAGATTTAACTGATCTTAAATTTGCTATAAAATTATATTTTATATGTGTAATTTAATGTAAATTAGAGTTGCATATTATTGCATATTACTAAATTCGAATGTTCAGTTTTTATTTCAATCTGTCTTATACATATGGATATGTATATATTATATAGTTTATATTTATAAAATTTGACCAACTATATTGTGACTGTGCCACTTTTTTCCTTAAAGTTAATAAGCAAAGATAACACAGCAGACTAAAAGAAGGAATCAACTTTACATTTAAGAGAAATTATGTTTCTAAGATGAGTTTTAAAATTAGAATTTCTTATTCTTCTCTCTTTCGTCTTTGTTGAAACTCCACTGAATCTGTGGCTTCATTTTTTTAAAGGCTCCACCGCTCAAATCAGTTAAAGCTGTAGCAGTAAAGATGCCTCTGTATAAACTTGTTTTTTGGTAATAACCCTCTTACTATGGTATCGGTGAGACTTGCTTTGATGGAAAAATTTCAAACTTTTTTTGTTACACTAATTTCATTTCTTACAGTTATTTACAAAATTTTGGTTTTGCAAATAACTCAAAAAAAACCCATGAGTTTTTAGGTTCAATTTGACCAAAAGATAAGTTAAAACCCACACAGACTGCATATATTTTTATCCTTCATGGCATTCTCTGCCAATTGTAATATTTCTTGCTTAGAGATTTTTGCATTTGCAGTTGGGATTTTTGGAAGGAATGGTTCTTGAGTAAATCCAGAAGTTGTAGTTAGTTGTGATTGACCTTTATTGCAGCATAAAGATTCATTGATGAAGAAATATTTATAAGATGAGTGATTTAGACTGTAAGGTTTTTGGAAATTTTTATTCCTCTAATGTAATGTGGTCTTTATTAGAGCTAATTGAATCTTTCTTTCAAACATCAAAATGGTCATAAATCATGCAGAATTTTGGTTGCTAATACCTTTACTGTTTTTTTCTCTGTTTAAACCTCTAGGCATAATGTAGTCAATTTCATTTGTTATTAAAGCTAAATTTCCTATGTATTATTAGATATAAGTAATTACTACTTTATTTAGATGACTTTGAAGTAATTCATCTCCTTTGCTGTGTGTGAAAATAGGAAATATTTGGAAGAGGAAGCATATGATGCTTGTACAGCTTTCCAAGAGTGCTTCCAACTTACTTTGAACAGCTAGTTACAGAGGAGGTTTTAGGTAAATCTTGAGGATTTCTAGCTTTTGTGTTGGTCAGTTGGGGTAATTTAGTCATTTAAATTGGCATGCATCAAATTTATTAATTATTGTAAATACAATTATATTGGTTTATACATAAAAAAGATCATTCAGAAAGGATTATTTGACTACTTGAGGATCACCAGCTGGAACAGTCCAAGTACAGAAATCTGTTTTCAATACTTTTGTGGAAATTTTCAAATTGCTTTTCATGTGAGCTAAAGAGGAAAAATATAGCGATAAATCCCTTAGAAGTTCTTATATGATATACCTTTTTTATAACATTTCTTGCCCTTACTTTGGAAATTAAGATGTTTGAAATAGTTTCCTTTAGATAAGAATTTATACTTCTGCTTATTTTAGGTACAAACGAAAGTCTGCCAGTTGTTCTCAATACTGAAAGGACTCTTCAGTCTAATCTAAGAATTGTTGCTCTACCCATCCACATATTTTGAGAGAAAAGTGAAAATTAAAGTGAAAACTAAAATTCAAAATAATAATCTGTCATTGAAATTGTTAATAAGGGAGTACTGACATGGGATTAGAAAGTAGATTTTAAATAAATACACAAAGGAAATCACAATCTACAGCCATATTTTTCAAAGTGCAATCAATATTGAAATCTTCTGTTGGTAATGAATATAAGCAAATTTAGTTAGTGTGTCAAATGTAAGTCAACATCAAAAGCACTTTTCAGCTTTACTGCTCAGATACCTATGTAAAAATGACTGCAAATATTTGGGGTACCGAGTTCACAAAGACAAATTTTAGTAGTATTCATTTTATTTAGGATAGATAAATGTACAGTTGTTCTGTGATTCTGACACCATAATCTATAAGAAAAGACTAAAACAAACCCGGAAACTTCAAGCACATTCTGCTTCTTCCATTTATAGAAGTATTCAGATGATCCTGTATCACTCCTTCACAAAATCTCCAAATATCAATTATTCCATCACAAACCCCAGCTCCCAAGTACTGACAGAAGGACAGACAATGAGAACTTTCTCCCTGTTCTCTGCCCACACACCTACATTCATCCTACTTACTGGAGAAAACCAGGAATAGCAGATTTAAACCCCATTGTTTGGATGCAGATACCAAGCCCAGAAGCACGGCTAAAACTAACAAGTGAAAACTAAAACCTGTTAACTCCCAATTCAAAATCCAAAACTCTTTCCTCATCTTGTGAAAGTGAACTATGACCTACTTTTCAGTTCTTCATCAGCATATTTAGAACTCTCATTTTTAGAAAGGTGAAATAATAAGTGAGAAAATGATGTATATCTGCTTTGGAATCACTTAAAATGAATAAAATCTCCTACTCTCTACAATGATGTCTATTACGTGTCATTATCTAGGAATTGTGGTTGTTGTTTGGTCACCCAGTCGCGTCTGACTCTTTGCAATGCCATGGACTGCAGCATGCCAGGCCTTCCTGTCCCTCACCACCTCCCAGAGTTTGCCCAAGTTCATCTTCATTGCATCGGTGATGCTGTCCAGCCATCTCATCCTCTGATGCCCTCTTCTTCTGCCCTTGATCTTTCCTATAGCATTCTTGGGATTTTTCCAAGTCTGTTTGCATCAGATGACTAAAATACTGGAGCTTCACCTTCAGCATCAGTCCTTCTAGTGAATATTCAAGGTTGATCTCCCTTAAAATTGACTGGTTTGATCTCCTTGCTGTCCAAAGTACTTTCAGGAGTCTTCTCCAGCACCGCAGTTTTGAAGGCATCAATTCTTCGGCGTTCTGCCTTCTTTATGGTCCTGCTCTCACAACCGTACATGATCAATGGGCAGACCATCACCTTGACTATAAGGACCTTTGTTGGCAGAGAAATATCTTTGCTTTTCAAAACACTGTCTAGGTTTGTCATCACTTTCCTGTCAAGACACAATTGTTTTCTGATTTCATGGCTGCTATCACCATCTGCAGTGATTTTGGAGCCCAGGAAGAACAAATCTGCCACTACTTCCACCTTTTCCCCTTTTATTTGCCATGCATTAATGAGGCCAGATGCCATGATCTCAGTTTTTTAATATTTAGTCTTAAGCCAGCTCTTCACTCTCCTCTTTTACTCTCCTCAAGAGGCTCTTTAGTTCCTCTTTGCTTTCTGCCATTAGAATGGTATCATCTGCATATCTGAGGTTGCTGATGTTTCTCCAGCTTATCTTAATTCAAGCTTGTAATTTATCCAGCCAAACAGGGTGACAGCAGACAGCTTTGTCATACACCTTTTCGGATCTTGAACCAATCAGTTTTTCCATACCCTTCTTTCAGTTATCAGCCAAATTTTAAGCCATTTCCTATCAAGCAAACTATTAAATGATTTCTTTGATGTTTAGAATGATTAGTCACAAGAGGCTACGATTAGAAATCCACTGGAATTTCACATGTAAGGGACTTCAGTTTAACAGTCATTGAAAGTAAATGCTATTTTATGAGTTATTTTTGAAAATAAAGAAACAAGCAATCCTGTATCTGTATCCAACAAATGGAATCTTACAGGAAATATGCTTCATTATCAAGCTTAACAAGGTTCAAGGTGAGGGAATCTAGAGAGATGAGGAAAAAAGAAAAATATATGGAACTTAAAATTATCAAGAATACCACTAAGAAAGCCAGAAGGAAGATCAGTTCAGTTCAGTCATGTCTAACTCTTTGTGACCCCATGGACTGCAGCACACTAGGTTTCCCTGTCCATCACCAACTCCTGGAGCCTGCTCAAACTCATGTCCAGTAAGTTGGTGATGTCATCCAACCATCTCATCCTCTGTTGTCCCCTTTTCTTTTCACCCTCAATCTTGCCCAGCATCAGGGTCTTTTCCAGTGAGTCACTTCTTCACACTAGGTGGCCAAAGTACTGGAGGTTCAGCTTCAACATCAGTCCTTCCAATGAATATTCAGGACAGATTTCCTTTAGGGTTGACTGGTTTGATCTCCTTGCAGTCCAAGGGACTCTCAAGAGTCTTGTTCACCACCACAGTTCAAAAACATCAATTCTTTGGCACTAAGCTTCCTTTACAGTCCAACTCTCATGTCCATATGTGAATACTGGAAAAACCATAGCTTTGACTAGATGGACCTTTGTTGGCAAAGTAATGTCTCTGCTTTTTAATATGCTGTCTAGGTTGATCATAGCTTTTCTTCCAAGGAGCAAGTATCTTTTAATTTCATGGCTGCAGTCACCATATGTAGTGATTTTGGAGCCCAAGAAAATGAAGTCAGTCACTATTTCCATTGTTTCCCCATCTTTCTTCCAAAAGGAAGATAGTTTCCTTAATTTCATCCTGTGTTACATTTATAATATATAAACACATTTATAGCAAATGACATGTGACTTGCATACTGCTAAGAAATATTCCTTTCTAATTTATAAATTATTCAAAATAATGGCACATACAGGAATAAAAGTAACTTAAAGGTATAGATTTATAATTGTCTAAGAGCATAGTTTCTGAATTTATCCCTATAATAAATATCTTCATAATAGATACACTATTCAAAAGAATTATTAAAACATTCAGGCATATACTCAGAACTTTGTGTCCATATTCTACCCATTAAGAAGTAAAATGCTTTAATATACTGTCAAGAGTTTTCTCTAAAATCTTGCTTTTAAAATGGACATTATATATTTTTTCCAAGAAAATTATTGAGGATGAAAAATACTAATGGAATTTCTAAATTATTTTATGCTACTACAAAATGAATAGTAATATAAAGTAAAAATAATTATACTGCAAATTTAATGAAATACAATCAGGAGAAAATAAGAACTTGTTATTTTTTAATCTTCAAATGCCTCTTGGTGATTATTTTTGTTCTTTTGAGATAGTGCCTGAGAAGTAGAGGTTGGACCTTAATTGTAACATTGCTATCAGAAACCTTTAATACCAAGCTTTTAATGTATGCAAAGTCATATAATTATAGAATTTAGAATACCTCTAGTTACCAAATGAGTAAAAGTGGCATTTAAGTGTTTGGCCCTTTAATCCAGAGACCTCAGTAGATGAAAATATGTTCATCTTTTACCTCCCCTAGTGATAATTCTAATTGTATTGTTGGCTCACATTTCTTGACTCTTGTGTAATTTAGCTCTGTCAGCATTAATCTCTTGGCTGTTCACATCAGTGGAACTAAATGTCTGTTTAATATTATGTAGGTTAGATGGTTGTCATCTGAGTTGGGGAAAAACAATGAAAGAATTTACTGTTATATTAAGCAAATATATTATGAGGGCACCAGGCCTAATATCTGAACATTTATACTACAGTGAAATCAGATTTTATTGCTTGCATGTTTGGAAAAAGATTTTTACTCTCTTCATGGAGAAGATCAGTGATGGATTTATTTCTTAAATAGCTATAGGTTACTTCTCCTTATTTTTTTCAGCCAAAGTTATCAGTGTTCACTGTACAGCATTCATAACAGGAAATAGCTGTGGATCATTAAAAGAAATGCTTTTTATAAAGTGGATTTACATTTTCCTTTCAGTATCTGATCATAGTTATATTTATCTAGGGATAGGAACCTTCTGACAGGTGTCAGGGAAAACTGCTTGATATAAACTAACTTCTACAGGAAAATGAACCTTTTGATAAAGACCTCTTAGATAGCACTGATAAGTAAAGTATAGAGAACATAACTATGTGCTATTATGTATCATTTTATTACCTTTATACTGATGTTGATCTTTTATATGGATAGCAAAGCATTGGCAAAGGAAGATAAATACAGGTATTTGTATAGTGCACCTTTGGCTGCAATGTGATTATTACATCAAGGACTAGTTAGGCAGCAAAGCATTCATATTTCATTAAAATACAGAGTATTTTTTATAGAATGTGAAAACTTAAACACTGTGGAGTGCCTTGGAATTTTAAATGAATGGTTTCCATTTATATTACATTTTAATTTACTTAGGCAAACACATTTGTTAAACATGATTATGAGTTGAGCCTTGAGCCAGACATAGTGGCTGAAAATAGGGCAGCAACGTGTCTTTTGCCTGAGAGAGAATAGATCGTATTTGGAGAATGGAAAGAGTACTTACTGTGCAGATAGCTTCCAGCTTCCCTGGTAGCCCCGAGGTTAAAGCGTCTGCCTGCAATACGGAAAACCTGGGTTCGAACCTCCGGTTGGAAAGATCCCCTGGAGAAGAAAATGGCACCCCACTTCTGTAATTCTTCCCTAGAGAATCCCATGGACAGAGGAGCCTGGTAGGCTACAGGTCCATGGGGTCCCAAAGAGTTGGACATGACTTCACTTTCAGGTTGATGGGGTCCCAAAGAGTCGGACATGACTTCACTTTCACTGTTCAGAGGAAAAGTTTTAAGATTTAATAAGAAAGCAGGCAAATAAATATTATTGAAAGGTCGGTAGAAACCCAAACTTCTTATACTGTCAGCCTCTCAGAGTTTGTCTCTTTTCTTTCTCTCCAAGATGAAATCCAGTCATACTGGCTTTCCCTTTGGTTTCTGAGACCATAGTTGTAAGTTTCCTTGTACTCGCTATCCAATTGCCTGGAACTTGTCCCTCTTTTATTCTAGAGCTGACAACTTCTTAATATTAAAACTCCATCTTCTTAAGAGAAGTCTTCCCTGTCCTAATAATCTAAAGGCATATTTAAAAAATCTATTTATTTATTTATTTCTTTATTTTTGTCCTTCTCCACCCAGAACATTTGCTGGTACTTAATAAATTTTAATCAATGCTGAATGAATGAAAAAATAGCAAAGATAAATACAGGAATAAAGGTGGAAACAGTCAATACAATTCAGTGAGGCTTACGGGGCAGTTACTTTTTAAATCCATTTTTGATGGAAGAAGAGATGTTAACCCCTCTCGCACCCAAAAGGAAAAATACTGATTATGACATAATACATACAAAGTTTACAGACTGTGTAGACAGTATAAACAGTATCAGGCATTTTTGATTTCTGGAAGACAATCCATTTAACTCCAGTATGACAAATAATTTTAATGTGTCTATTACATATGCAGGAAACTGTAATATGAAAACTAATTGTAATCAGTTGGTGAGAATTTCGTATAAGAAGTTTGTAACAGGGTCAAAAGATCAAACGAAGAGGCTTGGAGATGCTACAGTAAGACAAGGGAGTCCTGGTGTTCTTTGAGTAGCTAATCCTATGATGAGATAAGTCATTCTCATATTAGATTAAAGGTAACCTTGCAAAGGTGGCCTGCAAGGGTTTTGTTTATTTTTCTTATTGAGAAATAGCACTAGAGGCTGCATTTACAACCTCCAGTGAAAGTTGTAAAGAAGAAGTAGCCTCTTTCAAATATTCATAATTTAAGCTTTTAACTTTAATTATCAATTAAATTCTTGCAGGGTTTCATTGATTGTTGAAAGCAGTATACTGAAAAGTGTGGATGACACAGGTGATGGGTTTAAATATCTATGGAAATAATAAGCACAGTTAACAAGAGGAGACATGAGAACTGCCAAGTTATAATTTTCCTGAAACTTGCTTTGATTTTACTCAAAATCATCTTGCCTGATGTTCTTTATTTGAAAAGCAGTGGATAGGATACATAGTACTGAGAAGAGTTGCCAGAGGGAGCAGTTATTAAGATAACAAAAGAGTCTAAGGAAATAAGCAATTAATTAATGAAATAACAAATGAAATGGAAAAGAAACTATATCTTTGGATACATGACCAACTGGGCTTGGAATGGAGCGTGTGTTGCATTGACAGGAATCATTGAATTGAGTGAGCTAAAATCTGTTCCAAATGCCAATTGGCTCTTTTTCAGTCTCCCTGATAATTTGAATAATTTGTCCAACTTCTGCTTGACATTGGAGGGGACAAGGATCTTAGAAGAAGATAATTTTGCCTCTAACTTTCAACAGACTCTTCCCATGTTTGGTCAAAATACTCTTTCCTTTATCTTTGAGCTCAGGCACAGAAGGAATGAATTGAATGTGTCTTTTATTTGGTTTCCCTATATCAGATGTGGAAAGGTTCTTTGTTGTTTAGTTACTAAGTCATGTCCAACTCTTTTGAGGCCCTATGAACTGTAGACACCAGTCTCCTCTGTCCTTTGGGATTTTCCAAGCAAGAATACTTCTTATTCTGTTTTAATCTCCTTCAAAGCTTTTATTTCTCATATGGAGCCATATCATGTCTTTCCTCTTCTGTTGTTCTGAATTTTGAACACTTTCAAGCCTATATTCTATTCTTTCCTGCTGTAGGCTTGGTGAGTAATGACTTTTCTTTTCAAACATGAGTATTCAACAGTCCTGAGTAGCACCAGACCAGGTCAGAACGGTTTGCTCTTCCTGATTGTGGTTATTCTAATTAACACTCACTGTCACATTTGATTTCTGTGATTACTTTCTGTTTAAGAATTTCTTTGGTTTAATAATTCCTGATTTTTGGCTGAAGAGAGGAAAGGGATATCAGTTACATCTAACAGCTAAGATACGAGTGGAAATAATGAGCTTAGTGATTAATATGGCAAGTCTTAAATGTAAGTATACATCCAATGGAATATATATATATACAGGCTGTCACTGAATTCAGAAATGGTAGAAATCTGAAGGAAACTAGTTCTTTTTTTCTTTCTTTTCTTTTCTTTTTTTCTTTTATATTATCTTCCCCTGAAAGTTGTCATGAAATGCAGTTTACTTATGATAAAAACCTAAATACTATTTAATGAAAAAATACTAACAATATAAGTGAGAAATAAATCTAAGAGATGGAGTTATACTTGAGCATAGGCTAGTAGAAATTAAATATTTGTAATACTTGACTCTGTTTCTTACAAACTAAATGCCAGAGAGAGAGGCATGGAATGTACGTGCATGTGTGTGTGTGTGTGTGTGTGTGTGTGTGTACGTGCGTGTGTGTGTGTGTGTGGTTACACACTCAGGTCCTTGCAGTATCTGAAAGACTGTATTTTCATTTCTGGTCACCACCTTAGCAAACTAATCAATGAGGCATGAACTGCTATCTGCAGTGAAAGAAATGAAAAATAAACCAGAGATAATCCCTCAGTTAAAAGGTTATTCTGTGTGATAAAAGCTATTTTGTTAATTTATTTACTTACTGGTACAGAGAGATAAAGTGAAAGTACAATTAGGGAATTCTCATTGAAAGGATTTTAAAGGGCAATGATGACTTAATATTTTATATTATTTGATTGGCACAGAGCATTTTTAACTAAAATGTTTTGCAGCACATAAAATTCTAAATTATTTTACAGTAGTTTTTGTGTAACTTAAATTTCATGTGTATTTACACAGTTGACTGTTCAATAAAAATAATCCTTAGATGAATCCTTAGCATTTTATATCTCTTAATTTAATGAAGGATAGCTATTTTTCAGAGAGATGATTTTTATATTTTAATGTAGCCTGGTAATTTAATTGATACAGTATACTTTTTTGAAAATTATTAATTTATTTCTTTTCCAGGTGATTTATCCACCAATTATAACTTTAATTTTCAGCTAGTTGGCAGGCTGTGTTGAATACTGGAGAAATATAAATAAATACAACGTAGTTATTTCATACAAAGGTTTTGTGTGCCTAGAAAGAAATGATATATAAATTATTATATTGACATGGGAAGTTCTGTGGATGTGGGTGGAAGTTAATGAGTTACACATACCTGGGGAGATTAGGGAAGGAGTGGATGTAAACTGGCTGAGGGTTTCCCCTATGAACAACTGAGTTCAGTTCAGTTCAGTTGCTCAGTTGTTCCCAACTCTTTGCAAACCCATGGAGTATGCCAGGCCTCCCTGTCCATCGCCAACTCCCAGAGTTTACTCAGACTCATGTACATTGAGATGGTGATGCCATCCAACCATCTCATCTTTTGTGATCCCCTTCTTCTCCTGCCTTTAATCTTTCCCAGCATCATGGTCTTTTCAAATGAGTCAGCTCTTTGCATTGGGTGGCCAAAATATTGGAGTTTCAGCTTCAGTATCAGTCCTTCCAATGACAATTCAGGACTGATTTCCTTTTAGGATGGACTTCTTGCAGTCCAAGGGACTCTCAAAAGTCTTCTCCAACACCACAGTTCAAAAGCATCAGTTCTTTGGTGCTCAGCTTTCTTTATTGTCTAACTCTCACATCCATACATGACTATTGAAAAAACCATAACTTGACTAGACAGACTTTCGTTGGCAAAGTAATGTCTCTGTTTTTAAACATACCGACTAGGTTGGTCATAGCTTTTCTTCTGAGGAGGAAGCATCTTTTAAT
Organism: Neotragus moschatus; assembly: GCA_006410615.1. NCBI lineage: Eukaryota > Metazoa > Chordata > Mammalia > Artiodactyla > Bovidae > Neotragus > Neotragus moschatus. The sequence continues at coordinate 874,263 of SJYA01001806.1, forward strand.
TTCATGGCTACAGTCAGCATCTACAGGGATTTTGGAGCTGAAAATAAAATAAAGTCTGTTACTGTTTCCACTGTTTCCCCATCTTTTTGCCATGAAGTGATGGGACTAGATGCCATGATCTAAGTTTTCTGAATGTTGAGTTTTAAGCCATTTTTTTCACTCTCCTTTTTCAGTTTTATCAAGAGTCTCTTTAGTTCTTCTTCATTTTCTGCCATAAAGGTGATGTCATCTGCATGTCTGAGGTTATTGATATTTCTCCCAGAAATCTTGATTCCAGTTTGTGCTTCATCCAGTCCATCATTTCGCATAATGTACTCTGCATATAAGTTAAATAAGCAAGGTGACAATATACAGCCTTGACATACTCCTTTCCCAATTTGGAACCAGTCTATTGCTCCATGTCCAGTTCTAACTGTTGCTTCTTGACCTGCATACAGGTTTCTCAAGAGGCAGTCAGGTGATCTGGTATTCCCGTCACTTTCAGAATTTTCCACAGTTTGTGGTTATCTACACAGTCAAACTTTGACATAGACAATAAAGAAGAAATAGATTTTTTTTTTTTTTGGAACTCTCTTGCTTTTTCAGTGATCCAGTGGTTGTTGGCAATTTGATCTCTGGTTCTTCTACCTTTTCTAAATCCAGCTTGAACATCTGGAAGTTCACGGTTCACGTACTGCTGAAGCCTGGTTTGGAGAATTTGGAGCATTAGTTTACTAGCATCAGAGATGAGTGCAATTGTGTGGTAGTTTGAGCATTCTTTGGCATTGCCTTTCTTTGGGATTGGAATGAAAACTGACCTTTTCTAGTCCTGTGGCCACTGCTATGTCTTCCAAATTTGCTGGCATGAAAGCAGCACCTGCACAGCATCATCTTTTAGGATTTGAAATAGCTCCACTGTAATTCCATCACCTCCACTAGCTTTCTTCATAGTGATGCCTCCTAAGGCTCAATTGACTTCACATTCTAGAATGTCTGGCTCTAGGTGAGTGATCACACTATCGTGATTATCTGGGTTGTGAAGCTCTTTTTTGTACAGTTCCTCTGTGTATTCTTGCCACCTCTTCTTAATATCTTCTGCTTCTGTTAGGTCTATGCCATTTCTGTCCTTTATTGTGCCCATCTTTGCATGAAATGTTCCCTTGGTATCTTTAATTTTCTTGAGGAGATCTCTTATCTTTCCCATTCTATTTTTTGCCCCTATATCTTTGCACTGATCACTGTGAAAGGCTTTCTTATCTATCCTTGTTATTCTTTGGAACTCTGCATTCAAATGGGTATATCTTTTTTTTTTTCTCCTTTGCTTTTTGCTTCTCTTCTACTTACAGCTATTTGCAAGGCCTCCTCAGACAACCATTTTGCTTTTTTTCATTTCTTTTCTTTGGGGATGGTCTTGATCTCTGCCTCTTGTATAATGTTATAGTTCAGGAGGCATAGTTCTTCACGCACTCTATTTATCACATCTAGTCCTTTGAACATATTTGTCACTTCCACTGTATAATTGTAAGGGGTTTGATTCAGGTCATACCTGAAAAGTCTCGTGGTTTTCCCTAGTTTCTTCAATTTAAGTCTGAATTGAAGAAAGTCTGAATAAGACAATTGAAGGAAAGGGCATTTCAGGCAGAAGGATTAGCATCTCCAAAGCATGGCTATATAAAAGTAGTTAAGTACCAGCTGCAGACTGAGGCTGGGTAAGTTTTGAGAAATTACACTGGAGAGAACTTGAGGCATTAGATCTTAGAAGTTCTGATCTGCTATGGTAAGAAATCTGGTGAGCTGGGGAAGATTTGCAGAATACACTGAAGGTATTAGAATGTTTTTTCTGTGTGGATCACCTAGGTCAGAATACTATAGGAACACAAGAGAAAGGACCTGAAATAAGACAAGAGCCATGTGAATGAAGAAAAGAGTGAGTAAAGAAACACCTGAGGTAGAATCAGTAGAATCTGGTGACCACTGAGTTGAGAAGTAGAAAGTACACAAAAGGAGATGGAGGAATTGGGAGTGACCCTGAGTTTGGCTCTGGAAATTGGATACATGATGGCTTGTTAACAGATATGGAATATAGTAAGTAATGTGATGCAGGCTTAGGGTGAAAGATAAAAAGTTTACTTTTGACATAATGAATCTGAAATACCTGTGAAATCTCCAGATGTTTGGTACAGCAATGGAAAGACTGCTCTGGAACTCAAGAGAAAAGGGAAAACATTATTTATTTCTAGTTTTTTTTAAAGTTTTCTTTAATCGTTGATGAATTAGACCTCTGGTGACTCAGATAGTAAAAAAATCCATTGCAGTGCAGAAGACCTGGGTTTGATCCCTGGGTCAGGAAGTTCCCTTGGAGAAGGGAATGGCTACCCAGTCTAGTACTCTTTCCTGGAGAATTCCATGGACAGAGGAGCCTGGTGGGATACAATCCATAAGGTTGCAAAGAGTCAGACATGGCTGCGTGACTAACACTTCATTTTTTAATCTGATATAGAAATTATTGTGGGGTACAAAATTTTCCATCTAAGAAGTATACTTGTATTTTCTCTGTCAGAAAGGAGAACCAAAAAAGATTTATATTTAGAGCCCATTAGTTCTCTTACTCAAGTGAAAGTTATCTTTTTACTTATATACTTTATTTGAGATATTTTTCTCACTGGAAACTACTTTTCATTTATATAATCTGCATGCACTGGTAAATACTGATAACTATTAACACTTCTGTTTGATGTCTTTACCCAGTGAAACCAGGCAGGACAGGAGGAAGAATAGAAACATTAAGACAGAGATAAGGTGAAGACAACAGCACAAATTAGGAACTAGGTTAGAAAAATGTACCCTTGGAAATCAGACAATACACTGACTTAGCTTTTTCCTGTACTTTCGCTGTCCACATTCTGCTTATTAGACACTTTATGATAGGAGTAGCTTCTTTGACTATCTTATTTCATATTTAAAAATTTTATCTGTCATGGCATCACTTGAACTTGTTAGGGAAGCAAAGATGTGGCTTCCAAAAGTTAAGTGAGTTGCCAAGCTCACACATCTAAAGAGTGACAGCTTCTGTCTTCTGATCCATGGTCAAGTGATCTATTGTCAATATTGTCACTGTTATTTAGAGGTACCGTAATAATGGAGTAAGTGCTCACTTTGAAATGAGAGTTACATGGGCCTGACAGAAAAATAGAAAATTCATGAGTCATGCTATTGGACCAGTTAACGTTAATTTCTTCATCTGAGAAGTAGAGACAATATCTGCCTTTGAGGACTATTGGAATTTAAATAATATGACATAGCATTACTCACCTGGCACACAATAAGTATCCTGTGTATCCATGCTATCATCCCTTCTTCATCAGCCATTTCAGTCTTAATGACTTAAGTTCTCAAACTGAGAGTAAAGAGGATGAACAGATCCACTATCAACACCTTAAAAACTAGATTAATTCGTTTAGGTGTCCCCTTGCTTATTTCTTGGTTTTATGATCTTCTTTCCATCCTTTCTGGTTTGCTTCCCTGGTGGCTCAGACAGTAAAGAACGTGCCTGCAGTGTGAGAGACACGGGTTCGAAGGTTGGGAAGATCCCCTGGAGAAAGATGGCAACCCACTCTAGTGTTCTTGCCTGGAGAATCCCGCGGACAGAGGAACCTGATGGGCTACAGTAGATAGAGTCACAAAGAACTGGACATGATTGACCCACTAACCTTTTCTTTCTTTCTTAAAATTTTAATCGCTCTTGTTGATGTCTTAATACAATACAGACACAAAACACATGCGTATACACATGNGGGTTGGGAAGACCCCCTGGAGAAAGATGGCAACCCACTCTAGTGTTCTTGCCTGGAGAATCCCGCGGACAGAGGAACCTGGTGGGCTACAGTAGATAGAGTCACAAAGAATTGGACATGATTGAGCCACTAACCTTTTCTTTCTCTCTTAAAATTTTAATCGCTCTTGTTGATGTCTTAATACAATACAGACACAAAACACATGCGTATACACATGTATTTTAGGGTTTCCCAGGGGGCGCTAGTGGTAAAGAACCCTCCTGCCAATGCAGGAGACATAAGAGATGCAGGTTCGATCCCTGGGTTGGGAAGATTCCCTGGAGAAGGGCCTGGCCACCCACTCCAGTATTGTTGCCTGGAGAATCGCATCGACAGGGGAACCTGGTGAGCTACAGGTCATAATGTGGCAAAGATTCCAACAGGACTGAAGCAACTTAGCATGCCCCCACACAAACAAATATACCTACACAACGGAATATTGACTAATAATTGACTTCTTCTAACCAGTTAATGTATGAAAACATTGCTGTTTTCAGTGTTGCTTTACTTTTCAAAAAAGTGCTATCTTGCTGTATTATTCTGGGAGATNGGACAGGGGAGCCTGGTGAGCTACAGGTCATAATGTGGCAAAGATTCCAACAGGACTGAAGCAACTTAGCATGCCCCCACGCAAACAAATATACCTACACAAGTGAATATTGACTAATAATTGACTTACTCTAACCAGTTAAAACATTGCTGTTTTCAGTGTTGCTTTACTTTTCAAAAAAGTGCTATCTTGCTGTATTATTCTGGGAGATTACCATTTTAAGGGCAATTGTTTTTACAGTGCCTCATGCCCTGGATTTTCTTGAACTGTCCTTATTTATGCATTCAGTTTCTATATTTTAAACTCCTCTAATCTCTTGAATAGAATTCCGATTTCTTCTCATTGGTATGCTAAAACCTATTTTTACTGTTACCAAAATCACATCTACATGATATACCAAGTACTGTTGGAAACACTGAAACTGTTTCCATGAAAGTATACATAAAGCCCATAGGGGATAATATTCAAGGGGAAATAATATAATTGAGTATGTGATTAGAATATGAAAGTAATTATTAATTGTTAGTTTGTCATATATCTGATATTTCTTAGAAGTATTTATATAGGCATTTTGAAAGAGTGTCAACTAATGATAGAATAAATTTTCATTATTATATCATCCTTACTATAATACTATTTTTATAACATTGTAGTCAAACATTAAGAGTTGTAAAAAGGTTGAACCTAATCTACTTCCATATGCTTGCTTACGCATATTAGAAATTATATTTATCTCTCTATTGTTCTTGGATATAGTCACTTTTTAAGAAATGCCAGTACTCCTTTGACTAATAGAGGTGGGAATTGTGTTACTACAGTTTAATTCATTATATATCATGCTGCAGTAACAGAAATAACAAATATATACTTTAATAGATTTAATCAGTTATGTCTTCATACCTTAATTGCCTATAGAAGAACATGAAAAAAATTTCTTAAGCAGCATTACCTTTTAAAACAGGTTACCATGAGAGTACAGTAACATGAGTTAGTTAAACGTAAAATCATCTAAATCTATGATCATTTATATCATCTACCCATTAATAATAGATCTAGGAGCTTTTATTTTTTGTGGGATTGGGCCTTATCTGGAAATAAACTTTGGGTTGATATAATTACAAGAAAACAGTAATATATTTCTGTAGTTTAACATTTAGTCCTTGTTTTATTCACGTTTAGACTATTGAATTAATCTCTGAAACAATAGAAAGACATTCTTTACTAGAAATAGACTGCTTTTGCCTTGACTTTGTGGCAAAATGACATTAGGGAACATATATGGTTGTTGAACCTGATTGCTTTAGCAGCTCTTGGGTTGATAGTATCAGGTTCCAGCTTGCCCTGCTGGGTCAACGTGGACCCAGGCCTTTAAAGAGAAAAGTTCAGGGAAAGTTCACTTCTATTGTTTTACCATGGTTACAAAACAGAAAGGGGAAAAAAAAAAAAAAAGAAAGAAAAGAAGAAATCTTCAGTTTGTGACCTGTTTCTGCCATGAGTCCTTTTCTGGGTTCTTTTTGCTTTTGTCAGTTAAACTTTGCAACAGAGAAAATTAAAACTTAGAGTATATTTTGGATTGTATTCATTATGGATTACTCTATCATCACTCTTAGCTAGTCTTCAGATAGCTTCAGTTACTGTTGTTGTCATTACATCAAGTGTTTAGTTTAATTTCATCTNCCATGAGTCCTTTTCTGGGTTCTTTTTGCTTTTGTCAGTTAAACTTTGCAACAGAGAAAATTAAAACTTAGAGTATATTTTGGATTGTATTCATTATGGATTACTCTATCATCACTCTTAGCTAGTCTTCAGATAGCTTCAGTTACTGTTGTTGTCATTACATCAAGTGTTTAGTTTAATTTCATCTGAGACATTTCATTTTTTACTCAGTAAAAGTTTAAATAATTTGTACGGTTGCTATATTAGGAAAAGCTTGTTGATTTTAGAGGGCAAGGGGAATAACTTATTAAAAGTAATTTAACTGATTAAATTTGTTGGAATAAAGTGCTGTTTTAACTTGAAGAGGGAGATCATAATTTATTATTTTATTCTAGCTATAAACTAAAACAACATTTTTATTTAAAAGAATTTGTTTACCTTAAATGGTAAGGAGTTATGATATGTAAGGGTCAGCATGACCTTGGCTTGGAGCAATCTTGAGTGTTTTTTGAATATAGGTAAAAATTCAAACAAGTTCAAAATCCTAAGTTTAGGCTATGTTTGCAAATAGTGGAAATTTTGTTCTAAAAATATTTACTAAGTTAGTTGTGAGGAAGGTCAATGCCATCTAGTTTACAACACATTTTGTTCTGTGAGCCTATAAAATCTTATGATTAAAGAGTTTAGCAGTTGTGTTATTTAAAAAGTTATAGTTTTAAGGATACCCATATTGTAGGATGTTATCTGTGTAACCCAGATATAATACTGTCTGATGATATTTCGGTCTAACTTTGTCCATATTTTATTTTTTACTATGAATTAATGTTTTTTAAAAAGTTTTCAAATAGAAGTTCTAATGAAAATGACTTTTTTGGTAAAGCATATAATTTATTTTATAATACATATTTAAATGACTAACTATACATGCATCTGCATATATATTAGATAGTTCCTTAAGTAACAGTAGTAGAATTTTTATAGTCATAGTTTAAAATACCGTTTTACTTTTTATTTGCTGTGCATGATAATGCTTAGTTTCTAGAGGTGAGAAAAGCAGAGAGGGAATTACATAGAATCAAGATAACAGAGTAAGATGAATCCTTGTAACTTTTTGGAATGACACTATCTCTGTTACGTACTCATTTGTTTATTGATCCTTTGCTCTTTTGACTGGCACAATTTATTTTCCTTGAAGTCACCTATGCCAAGTATAGAATTGAACCTTTTCATGTAGTAGATTGAGAGTAAGAAGGAAAAGGAAGAGATTTAAATGTCTACCTAAATTAATCACAATGTATAAAGCACCAAGAACATTTCTTCTATAAATTTTATATCATCTCTATTATTCAAAAATAACACTTCTGCAACTCTTTGCATAAATGCCTGCACATATTTACAATATCACCTAAGTATAATGGATTTTTAAATGGTTTCCATACTGCTTTTTTTTTGCACTGGAAAGTTAGTCTTTAAACAACTAATTCTGGTTATGTTTAGAAATGATGACCTTAACCTATGATCCACAAATTTTTCAATATGATTTCTTCATATGTTTAAATTGGAAAATATGTAATTCGTAGCATTTAGCATGTTTAACATTGCTGATTATCACTTCTGAATTAAAATGACTGCTTGAATAACTGAATCAGGCAGCTGGTAACAAGTAACTTAAGGCTTGAATTCAGAGGTCATCTAGTCCTTCACTTACCATCAGACAGGACTTACCTCAAGGATTCAAGATAAATGGTTGCCTCTCAGATGTTAAAAACCTTCAAGAAGAGTCTAGAGAGACTTTAGCTGATCACCTATTCTCGTATTTAACTGCTCTAATGAGAGGAAGAACTATTTTTTCATATCTCATCTATATCCCTCCTGTTGCTATTTAACGGTTGATACTTATTTTTAATGTTATTTGCCTACTCTTTATTACTGTACATTCTGAATTTATTATTGGCCAAATTTTCCCAGAGCATGAATTGTTAGAAGTAAATCTCATGAATTTTCAAGAATCCAGCCTAATATATGACCTAAACATATATTGCTTAACTTCAGTGGCCTTGAAACCATGTTTATTTGCTCCTTAAAACCACTTTATCCATAAATAAAAAGATATAACTGTTTATTTTTGTCTAGAATAACCAGTTAGGGGAATTATTAGATCCATTCCTGCTCAAGTGCTATGATTTGTAATACGATCTGGTTGAAAAACATTTACGCTTTCTACAATTTACCCCAGAAGTCAACTTTAAAGTTCCTTCCAAAGAGAAATTCTCAAAGACTCTCAAGACCTAGTACACATTTTAAGTAAATTGTATGCTTCACAGATATTCCACTGGATTCATTTATTCTATTTTTTTCATATAAGAATCTATATGAAGAATCAGGAAAGGAAACATTTAATGTTTGAAAAGTATTCTGTCCTGTGTTTTACTACCTGACAGCTTTAAATGATATCTGTTCAAAACTACTTTTTGTTTTTTAAAAATTCTCTGTCTTTCAAATATGTGCAGTTAAAAAATTTAACTTGGTATGGATTAGAAGATACTTTTGATTACTCTTGTTTACTTTAACTTTTTTGTTTTTTTCTTATAACACTCATCGCACTCATCAGACACAGCTTCGTGCTTGCAGTTCACATTCAGGACCCACAGAAGTTGTAGTTTTCTTTCATCTCTGGGACTTTCTGTACTACTTCTTCAATCTCTTCTAATATTTCAATTTCATTGGCACTTTATCTTTGAAATCTGGCAAACATGGGAGGTCCTTGAGATGGATTCCATAAAGTGAAGTGTAAGTTTTTAAGAGAAAAATCAGTTAATTAATCTATATAGAATTATTCCAAGTTCAAGGATTATACTCTTCTTGAAGTCAAGGGTTATCATTTTCTTTCTTTTCTATCCCACTTTAGACGTATGCAGTCTTGGACTGTACTATATTATTAGTAAGCATACTCTGATTACATTTAAATGAAAGATTCTCATGCAGTTAATGCGTCTGTTTAAATCCTTTGCCCACTTTCTAAAATGGAATCTTTTTGTCTTATTATTGAGTTATCAGAATTTTTATATATCCTGAATCCAAGTTCTATATCAGGTACATATTTTGTAAGTGCATATTTCTAAATGTAATTGTAAATACATATAACTTTCTTTCATATAAAAAATGTTTTATTTCTGAAGGGCAGTAAATTTTATTTTGTTAATATTAAAAAAATATGTGCATTTAAGCAAAGTTTGGCTGTGAAAGTTATAATCATTTTAAAAATACTCAACCTTGAGAAAAACAGTTGACCAAATAGTAATCATAAGCAAATTTCAATATTATAGGGAAAAACAGTTGATAAAAAAAAAATACTTGAGAGACATTATGTGTGTGTGTGTGTGCACGTGCGGCTGGGTGGTGCAGTGTTAAAGAATCTGCCTGCCAATGCAGGAGACACAGGAGATAGAAGTGGGTTTGATCCTTGGGTCTGGAAGATCCCTTGTCGTAGAAATGGCAACCTGCTCCAGTATTCTTGCATGGAGAATCCCATGGACGGAGGAGCCTGGCAGGCTGCAGTCCATGATGTGGCAAAGAGTTGGACACAACTGAGCACACACACACACAGAAAATAAGTTGATGAAAAAAACGATACTTGAGAGATATTAGCTTGCTGATTTGACATCTTGCACAAGTGTTTAGTCCGAAGTAAAATCTTCCGTGTCTCTCTCTAGATCTCTATTTGGAAAAATATTTTGTTGACTAAAGGGTCATTTTCGTAATTAATTTGATCACACTCCTGTTACAAAGGAATAAGTTGAGAAATGAAAAAAAATTACTGAATCAACTGGTTTGACTCCATTGCATCAAGCTCATTTTAATATTAGTTTTTACTTTGACTCTATGGCATGTAATTGATTAATTTGGTGCTTTAGATAGAGGTATAGGAATAAACCATGCAGATGAGATAGTTTGTAATTTGTATTTTTAATGGATATTTAATCAAGATTTTGTTTTTTAAGCATCTTCATTTTTGCTTTCACTGAAAATTCCTAACTCCTTGCAGTAAAGCTTTGGTAACCTCATTTATAGGTGGTTAGTAACTTTTGAACAAAAGAATTTGTGTTACTTTCTAAGTACATTATAATTTTTTTCCATTTCCATGAGAGTGGTAAAATTATGTGCTCTCTTTCAAGATTAAAAGGCAAATAGTGGGTTTTGTTTATAAAACACTATGTTCCCTTGAATATTTGTTTTGCATACCCATCTCTTCATTGCCACTTTCATTGCCCTTTGTAGCCTATCATCACAGTTTATTTAGATTTCATTATCTTCTAGCAAACTTCCACTTTCTAGTCTTCACGACTTCACATTTAGCACCAACTTACATTTCGTTGCTTCAAGTTAGCACTTTTGTGTAAATTAAATTTAGGCTTTTAGCTAGGCCTCTAAGCCTCTTGGAAATGTGATTACGAATTATTCTTTTAACTTAATCTTGCTTAGGTATAAGAGCCTCATTATTATTATTACAAATTTTGCTTCATGACTTTGTATTACATCTTTTCTCTGGAATTATTGGTCTCTCCTCCTGTCCTGCTCTCCGTCCAGATTCCAGTTCACTTTCAAATGAATTCACCAAATCAAATATCAAGGATTTTGGGAAGTTTATAGTTACTCTGTTTCCCCAGTGTTCATCATCTGCCCTTGGCTGCCATGCACAGAGGCTCACATTTAATTCTAGCCCAGGGCAAAATGGAAATGTGATTCCCCTTATTAAAATGATGAGAATTCAAGATGGTGATATCGGAGCCTTAAATCCAGTGCAAGAATGTCTCTGGAGCACAGGCCCAGTTGCATGTTTAGTTGAGGCTTTCTCAATAAATACTTCCACAACATACATTTCACACCAGACTGCATATCACCTACCATGTAATATTTGTAGCATGTATGTATCTGTCACCCCTAGAAATTGTGATTTCCATGAAGGAACACACCATACTTTAATCTTCTCTGAAGTTCTGTAACCTAGAATATGTCTTCATAGGAAGAGAGGCTCACTAAACTATATTTAATTGAATGTGAAGATATCTGTGGGAAGAAAAGCATCCAAAGGTGTATTTCTCCAAGACTTTAATCTTAAATAATTTGGGGAAACAAGATTTCCAAAATATTTTGCAGAAAATAATTTTCAAAAATTAAAATGGAAATCATGGTTTCAGTAAGATCTTTAAAACAATTTCAGTAGTCAAACCCTTAGCAGATTCATTGTAATTGTGAGAACTGAGCTTGAAATAGAGTGCAAAGAATCATTCTCAAATTTATAGTATTAAGTTGATCCTAATATGAAAATGGGTATGTTTTAACATTATTCAATACTGTGTAGTACTTTAAGAATGCACATTTTATTCAGAAAAATTAAATTGTGTAATGTATAAAAATTACCATAAGGTAATAAAATTATTCTGAAAAAATATTTTGGCCAGTGAAAATATAAGGAAACATCATAGTTTTTATTTGTGAAGAATCTAATTTTATTTTGATATCAAACCAGCATGCTAAAAGCATGGAAGATATCCAAGTAGTCACTTAACATGTTTTTACTGATACTAAAAAAGAAATAAATTGAGAAATTATGTCTTGTTTTTGATCATTTCAAATTTAAATATTTGCAAATATGCTTTCTTGTTGGGATTTTAGTTAAGGAGATGTTTCTTTTAAAATGCATGTTTTTTGTCATTTGTAGCACAAATACAAAATATTTTGTCCAAGTTTCAATCAATATTGACTTCTTAAATTTAAGTAGAATTACTAATATATGTACTCCTAGATTTTTGCTCCTGTATGTTTTCCTGATTCTTTATAAAACCTCAATGAAGATAGATAATAGAATGTCATTTAAAAATTCTGTGAAATTTTGCAGGATTCTGTTCTGAGACCTGTAATATTTATATTAGAAATACTTCTAATATTAATATGTGTTGAAGCTGAATGATAAGCTTAGATGACATTAGGTTAGGTTACAGTGACATAAAGGCTTCCCTTGTGGCTCAGCTGGTGAAGAATCCTCCTGCAATGTGGGAGAACTGGGTTTGATCCCAGGAATGGGAAGATCCCCTGGAGAAGGGAAAGGCTACGCCCCCAACCCCCGTTCAGTATTTGGGCCTAGAGAATTCCACAGACTACATAGTCCTTGGGGTTGCAAAGATTCAGACACGACTGAGTGACTTTCACATGCACACACACACAGTGACATTGAGGTTACGATCACTACATTTTTTGATTAATGAAAAAAAAAACTTTTCAAGAAGAAAAAATTTTAAAAAATATATAAAATACAGCATGAAGGTTAAACAAATAAAGGCATGCATTCAAGATTAGTTGTTGAAGGAAGTGGGCTATGGAGGGAGGGAAATGATAGAGATATGAATTGAAAAGGACATAGAAAATTCTTATGAACTATATAATAATTGCTGTTACAATGGAGACTTCATGGCATTCTGAAAAAAGGATCGACTTGATGTACTTGATTCTAAAAAGGAGACATTTGATCATAGGGTACAAATGGCAGGCCTGGTGGGAACTTAACAGCAGAAATAACATAAGTTCTAGCTAACAATGAATTGGAGAAGTTTCTTTGGCATTTAACAAATTACTTATCCACCTATACATTCATTTATAGGCTTGGGCTTTGTGAATTTGATAAAGAATTCAAGTTCAATAGAACATTTTTTGAATAAATTTCTTGTTATTTTAATGGTGATTTTTTAAATGTTATTTAAACCAGTGTCTTTCATTCACTTTAACCACCCCATTTACTCACTTTAGGCAAATACTCATTTGCAAATAGAACAATTTCTTTAACTGAAATCCCAAAGTCACCAGTACTGTAGCCAGTAGCATCTGGTCACTAAAGACGGCTAGAGCCAATCTTTTCTTATTTCTGGTCATGGACTATATTCTTATTTCCAGTGAGGACTTCTCTCAAACTCACATCCATAGAGTCGGCGATGCCATCCAGCCATCTCATCCTCTGTCGTCCCCTTTTCCTCCTGCCCCCAATCCCTTCCAGCATCAGAGTCTTTTCCAATGAGTCAATTCTTCACATGAGGTGGCCAAAGTATTGGAATTTCAGCTTTAGCATCATTCCTTCCAAAGAACACCCAGGGCTGATCTCTTTTAGAATGAACTGGTTGGATCTCCTTGCAGTCCAAGGGACTCTCAAGAGTTTTCTCCAACACCACAGTTCAAAAGCATCAATTCTTCAGCACTCGGCTTTCTTCACAGTCCAACTCTCACATCCATACATGACTACTGGAAAAACCATAGTCTT
>SJYA01001806.1:887644-901479 GCA_006410615.1 Neotragus moschatus
TTCTCCAACACCACAGTTCAAAAGCATCAATTCTTCAGCACTCGGCTTTCTTCACAGTCCAACTCTCACATCCATACATGACTACTGGAAAAACCATAGTCTTGACTAGACAGACCTTTGTTGGCAAAGTAATGTTGGTCATAACTTTCCTTCCAAGGAGTAAGCGTCTTTTAATTTCATGGCTGCAGTCACCATCTGCAGTGATTTTGGAGCCCCCCAAAATAAAGTCTGACACTGTTTCCACTGTTTCCCCATCTATTTCCCATGAAATGATGGGACCGGATGCCATGATCTTAGTTTTCTGAATGTTGAGCTTTAAGCTAACTTTTTCACTCTTCTCTTTCACTTTTATCAAGAGGCTATAATAATTCAATTTTAAGGCATATCCACCTTGTTTTCCTCACATGTGAACAAATTATTTTGGACTAGTTGTTAGTAATCAAATTGCAGTCTTTAGTCAGTTTTTCAGTACATCCAGATCTTAACATGTAGGCTCCACATAATTAGTACCATCATTCAAAGTACAACTTTCTCTCCTCTTTGCTTCCCTTAAGTGTGAACCTACAATTAGCTCTGAGGAACAGATCTGCTCTGATTTGGTGTCTACCGTTAATCTTATGCAAATTCCTGATTCTACCCACAGGAGTGGAAGGCTTAGGGTTTCAGTGAGCTTCTTGTGATGCATCTCTTATCAGCAGTTGAACTGTGTCCTGTGTATGCTTGTACATTTTAAGTAGTTACAATAAATAATTATGGTATTTATGATGCATCTGGCATAGTCAGTCTTATCTGCTGCAACATGCAACACCAAAATCTCAGAGACTTATGAGAGCAGACATTTATTTCTGGTTCACTTTACTTGAGGACTGCTGGTCATAGGCAAGTCTATTGGGTTCCACTGGGGCTTGTTGACCTGTATGTTCTTATGGAAAAACAGTAGAAGTTCAGAAAGCGACAGAGCCATGTAAGTACATTTCCGGCTTCTGCCCAGTTATAGCTTATGTCACATCTGCTTACATTCTATATACCACAATAACTCTATCAGATAAATATTATTATTATGACCCTTTTACATATGGATGGAACGATTACTGGATGGAGACTAAGTAAATTAATGGATCACAGAGTGAGATGGATAGAACCACATCTTACTGAGTCAAAGTCCTACAGCCAAGACCAAAGTAAAAGAAGAAGAAAACCTTCTATGTTGAGGAAGTTATGTTTTTCTCAGATGATCCTCAGGAAGGCATAGCAAAGGCAGCAAGGGAATAGCTAATTGTGAACCAATAATAGCATGTATTAGTCAACGTGAATTTATTAAATGCCTACTATCCTTTGACTCTGCTAATACACAGATGCCACACAAGTAAGAAAATTACATACAGTTCTGCTCGCTAAGTCAGATACGACTGAGCGACTGAACTGAACTGAACTTAGAATTAAAGTTTTGAAAAGAGAACATTTTTAAAATATGAGGAAAGCCTAACCAATTATTATTTTAAAATCTAGATTGAGATGGCAATAAATATGTTGAAATATACATTGTTAAACAGATATTTTAAAATCCAGTCATATATATTCTTAATTAGCTCCTGAGTAAGAGTGGCAAGGCTCTTTAATAAGTGATTTTCATATGAACTCTTTGAATGTTATAGTCTAATAATTTTTTCTCTTGTGAAAAATTCTTGTAAATTGATTAAATTAACTTTAGGAAGGATCTATTTTTTTTCCTCACAAATTTTTAAGTAATTTATGGTTTAATCCTTTAAAATAAAATTAACTTTCCTTTTGGCAGCATCATGTATGCTGTTGTCAGCACCACCTTTTCCGCAGGTAATTATTATCAGGTGTTTCAGGAAAGATGTTAGGGTATACTTCAATGCTTTTATTTTTTAATCAGCATTGTTCCTTGTCTCAATAAATCTCTGTTATTATACAAGTTCAATGCTAACTTTTGCATGACAATATTTTCTGCTTCGATATGGAGTAAAAATAAATTTAAAGTAATTGCTTTCAGAGGTTTATTGTTTTATAGGACTGCTGTAAGAAAATAGGATGCAAAGCATTTGCTAATGTTTGCTTGCTAAGCTATTGAAGGCAGACGTTTATTTAAGCCCAGAATTATTTTTTTTGCTTCCTGTTTCAGAGTATTCTAAGTTAATCAAGAATATAATTCATTGGTGGCAAACTTTTGGACATGATTTTGCTAGAAATGTAGGTATAAATGCACTATGATTTTCACTTCAATTTGCTACCATAAAAGTGAAATCTATATGAAAATGATGTGCAATTTAGAGTTCTTTTAAGTTGAGAACATATTTCATATTTTCCAAAGTTCTTTAAATATGAATAATTTGAGTTTTGCACATGCATTCCTTGTACCTTGCTTGATTTTTAAAACAGAATATTATAAAATGGCATTGAGTGGGAAAACATGGATTTTGTGTTGCGTCATTCACTTACAGTTAAAAATATTCTTTTGATAAAAAGGAAGAGAAAGAAAAGGTTAAGGCAGAAACCAAACCTTGCCTACTGTGTGCACAGATACATACATGTGTGTGGGTAAACATATATGCTTATATAATTTAGAGTTGACTGTGTTGCTAGTGGCAGCTCTGAAGCCAGAGGGGTTAGATTGTGGGGCAAGGAAATGGCAACCCACTCCATTGTTCTTGCCTGGAGAATCCCAGGGATGAGGGAGCCTGGTGGGCTGCCATCTATGGGGTTGCACAGAGTTGGACACGACTGAAGTGACTTAGCACTTAGCAGCATCATGGCATTATGGGGCTTACAGGGCTTCCCTGGTGGCTCAGCGGCAAAGAATTAACCTGCAATGCAGGTGATGCTGGAGACACGGGATCAGTTCCTGGGTTGGGAAGATTTCCTGGAGGAGGACATGGCAACCCACTCCAGTATTCTTGCCTGAAGAATCCCATTGACAGAGTTCATGGCATCGCCAAGAGTTGAACACAACTGATGCGACTGACATTGCACAACACAGCACATTGTGGCTCTTGGCCATCACATAGAAGATTAAATATTTCTGTAAGTTGTGGAGAGCAGTAAACTGGGTATTTAGGCTCCCATTGTTCAAACGCTATAAAACAGCAAGAAATTGAACAAACATTCACAGCTTATTACGAAATATGAATTTTTCATCTTATACTCCCCTGTTTGGATTACTATAACATCCTCTTTCCCTATCTACACTTCATCATCTCACATAGAAGCATCTCTGATTTTTACTTTTATCTTTCTACCTCATTAAAATTTTATTTCTTTTATTTCTATTTCATTCTTATGCTATGTATCTTCAATTTTGTCTCCAAACCCTAGTTACTCCCTTAACTACCACACATCAATACCCCTTTCATTCTATCACTAGTTCTCACTTTCTTTTATATTTGATCTTTCTGGATTCTGTGCTTTGATGTACAAGTGGTTTCACATATATCTGAACCAACAGTTATCAAATAGGTAAGCTTTTGCAATAGGATACAGAGTGATATGCTTCATTATATCCTAGGAAGACCATGTGATAAACAAAGTAAGTGGGATCATTTGGGGAAAGCAACTGTGTCTAAAGTTACATGTCATAATTATAAATGTAATAATTATATTGAATTATTAAATCTCATGTTTATGCTTACCTATGAAAATATCTTGATTATGTAATAATTTAAAAAGCATCATATTTATTGATTTCATATACATTCATATATATATATATTTATATAAAACCATTCGTGGGAAAAAATACTTAAATGAATCTGTGTTTCTGTGAAATAACACTGCTGTCTTTCATGCCAGTTAATAGCTTTTTCGTTGCATCTCATTTTTGCATGTACGTATGTATCAGTCCTTCTTCAAATTATTAACATCTACTACATGCTTAAGATCAAGGAGAGAGCTGGTAAAGGCTTATTAGCAAGTTTGATTTTAGATTTTAGGTCAAGTCCTGGTTTTGTATTTTTAATCTATAATTCAGGAAAAAGTTACTAGAAAATAATTTACTAGTTAAAGTTAAAATTTAGGGGCCTTTAAATTGACTCCAGTTAATTTAAAATCAATGGATTTTACTTTTAACTTATTAAAAAATTAATTTATTTTGAAATTCTCTTTTAACCAATTAAAAGCTAAGATGGGGTGAGAGATGTGAAAAGTTTGGAAATACCAACTTAATTGTCATATTCAAATATAAAGTTTTTACTATTTACTCTAGTTCCAAAGAGAGGAAAGGAAAGACGTCTTCCTTTCCACAATATTAGAATATTAGTATATTCATGCATACAAAGCTAACCTAGCTAGTCCCAGGGTTCTAACTTACTCTGTGGCATTTCCTTAAATTTAATCATGCAAATTAAGACTGTTCATTTCTCACTATATATTCCTGAAGTTGCTCCTGAATAGCAGGAATGTCTCCTAGTTTACTAAGATCTTTTTTTTTTTTGGCCTTTGTCTTTTCTGTTTTCCTTTTCTCAATTTGTTTGCCATATCCACTGGCTTCAGCATGTGAGGAGACTGCCAGCATATATCCAAGCTCTTTGTGTGTGTGTGTGTGTGTGTGTGTNACACCCAGGACTGATCTGCTTTATTATGCACTGCTTGGAACTCCTTGCAGTCAAAGGGACTCTCAAGAGTCTTTTCTTCTCCAACAACACAGTTCAAAAGCATCAGTTCTTCGGTGCTCAGCTTTGTTTAGAGTCCAACTCACATCCATACATGACTAGTGGAAAAACCATTGCCTTCACTAGACAGACCTTTGTTGGCAAAGTAATATCTCTGCTTTTTAATATGCTGTCTAGGTGGGTCATAACGTTCCTTCCAAGGAGTAAGCATCTTTTAATTTCATGGCTGCAATCACCATCTGCAGTGATTTTGGAGCCCAGGAAAGTAAAGTCAGCCACTGTTTCCACTGTTTCCCCATCTATTTGCCATTAAGTTATGGGACCAGATGCCATGATCTTAGTTTTCTGAATGTTGAGCTTTAAGCCAACTTTTTCACTCTCCTTTTTCACTTTCATCAAGAGGCTCTTTAGTTCTTCTTTGCTTTCTGACNCTGTTTCCACTGTTTCCCCATCTATTTGCCATTAAGTTATGGGACCAGATGCCATGATCTTAGTTTTCTGAATGTTGAGCTTTAAGCCAACTTTTTCACTCTCCTCTTTCACTTTCATCAAGAGGCTCTTTAGTTCTTCTTTGCTTTCTGACAAAAGGGTGGTTGTCATCTGCATATCTGAGGTTGTTGATATTTCTCCTGGAAATCTTGATTCCAGCTTGTGCTTCCCCCAGCCCAGCATTTCTCATGATGTACTCTGCATTTAAGTTAAATAAGCAGGATGATAATATACAGCCTTCACATATTCATTTTCCTATATGGACCAGCCTGTTGTTCCATGCCCAATTCTAACTGTTGCTTCCTGACCTGCATGCAGGTTTCTCAAGAGACAGGTCAGGTGATCTAGTATTCCCATCTCCTTCAGAATTTTCTGGAGTTTATTGTGGAAATTCCAAGCATCAGGGTACAGTAAGTCATTTCTTTGCATTAGGTGGCCAAAGTATCAGAGCTTCAGTCAGCATCAGTTCTTCCAATGAATATTCAGTACTAATTTCCTTATGAATGAGTGGTTTGATGTCCTTGCAGTCCAAGGGACTCTGAAGAGTCTTCTCCAACACCACACTTCAAAAGCATCAGTTCTTTCGTGCTCAGTTTTCCTTGTATTCCTAGTCTCACATCCATACAAAACTACTGGAAACAGCACAGCTTTGACAGGAATGACCTTTGTCAGCAAAGTAATGTCTCTGCTTTTTAACGCTGTCTGGTAGGTCATAGCTTTTCTTCCAAGGAGCAAGTGTCTTTTAATTTCATGGCTGCAGTCACCATCTGCAGTGATTTTGGAGCCAAAGAAAATAGTCTGTGACTGTTTCCATTGTTTCCCTACCTATTTGCCATGAAGTGATGGGACTGGATGCCATGATCTTAGTTTTCTGAATGTTGGGTTTTAAGCCAGCTTTTTCACTCTCCTCTTTCACTTTCACCAAGAGGCTCTTTAGTTCCTCTTCACTTTTGCCTATAAGGGTGTTGTCCTCTGCATATCTGAGGTTATTGGTATTTCTCCTGGCCTTCTTGATTCCAGATTGTGCTTCATCCAGCCCAGTGTTTCTCATGATGTCCTCTGCATATTAGTTCAATAAGCTCGGTGACAATATACAGCCTTGATGAGCATTACTTTACTAGCATATACTCTATGGGTTTGGACAGATGTAAAATGACATGTATTTACCACTATTTCATCACACAGAGTATTTTCACTGCCCTAAATATTCACTGTGCTTTGCCTATTCTTCCTTCCCCCCAACAACCCCACTTTTTGTGTGTGGCATATTGAGTAGGATCATTTACTTTCTTGTATTGATATTTCACTTTCTACATCAGTTCTGCATTGGCAGGATTCTGTACCACTGAACCAGCTGGGAAACCCCATTGTTTAATTTACGATTCCAATATAAATGAAAGCATTTGAGAAGGGGGTATTCAGAGTGTTTAAAATGGGATCTCCTATAGAGGAAAGTTGGCTATTATTTTGAGATTGAAACTGTGGACATACCTTGGGGCCAAATTCAAGGTGATCTAGAGAAACAGAGCCACTGACATGTGCAAGTACAATTATGGCATTTGGCAGTGAGATAAAAGACTAATTATGTTGTTTCTGGTTCATACAAAATATAAGCAACAGTAATTGCAAAGAGGATCTAGTCATTTGAAATTCGAACTGAAAAGTGGTAGCAATGAAAGTTTTTTTCATAGTGATGATGGAATCCATAGATTGAATAAAAGATTGTGTTCGATATTGAATGTCTTAGTTGGAATATTTTTTAATATTAATTTTTATAGACTATGGTTTTGAAGTATGACAGATACTGTGAGAAAGAGGCCAATAAAGTAATAACTGGTCCCCAGATTTTAAGAAAACCATTTACAATAGGTTCTCATTATTTGGGGATTTGTCCCTTATGGGATGTTAGTCATTCTTTGCAGACAATTTTGAAACAGATGTGTTGTGGGTAGACTTATCTGTGGCTTGGAAAACTTGTGGGAAGAAGAGAAAATTATAAGATGATTAAAAGGTTGAAAATATTTAACTTTCTAAAAAGCATGTCATTAAATGCAATTTACACACAGTCTCCTCTTTGGAAGAAATATCATGTATGTCAATGTTTAATGTATGCTATGGAAAGGTAAAAATAAATAGTATTAAATTTTTATATTCTTTATTAAAACTTAACTGAATTAATTTACTCTTAAGTGAATAAAACATTTAGGGTATATGAATATGCTTTTATGATTCATCAATAGATATACTTCATAAACTGTCATGTACCTTTGATGTCAATAAAGAATTCAAATTGAGAAGAGAATACTAGGCTTCTGATTTTATAAAAAGTTTATCAAAAAGTATATTCCCTAAGGTAAGACATCCGTGAGTACTATATTAACTCTAATATTAAAATAGTTAGTGTATTTCGTAGATTGTGAAGAATCTTCTTAATGTGGTTCTCACATATAGATTCTATAAAAAGGAGAGAGGGGACTTAAAAACTTCAGGGACTAGATTTTCCAAAATGTATAATTTGTCAAATAAGGACTCTCTTTAGTATTTGGACTGTAATTAATTGTAAACACAATATACAAGTGCTTAAGCATAGCTTAGCCACATTCCAATATGTTTTAACCCTTATTTTGACGTAATTTCTATGCACTATGGTAGCTCAGCTGGTAAAGAATCTGCGTGCAATGTAGGAGACTCCAGTTTGATTCTAGGGATGGGAAGATCCCCTGGAGAAGGGATAGGCTACCCAGTCCAGCATTCTTGTACTTCCCTGGTAGCTCAGATGGTAAAGAATCTGACCAAAACGCTGGAGACCTGAGTTTGATTCCTGGGTTGGAGAGATCCCCTAGAGGAAGGTGTGGCAAGCCACTTCAGTATTCTGGCCTGTAGAATCCCATGGACAGAAGAGCCTGGAAGATTGCACTCCATGTTATTTCACAGGGTCAGACATGACTAAGCACTGAGCTGAAGACTTCAGATATTTTGCCAATGTCCTTTGAAATAAGATTTATATTAAATATGTTTCCTGTAGTACTTGAAGTCTGGTTAATGCGAGGTTTGAAGTCAGAGTCAACAATTATTCCTCCTCATCAGAGTAGCTAATTTCAACTATTATTCACTTTCTGTTTGTAATGATTTCAATTTACTCATGTTAACCTTGTGTTTTGAGTAATTATCAACTCATATCAACTTCATAGAATATGTGAATTGCTACTTTCCTTGCCCCTGTGACAATTGTCATATGACCTGTGATGCAGAAAATAGTTTGGTAATGTCGAGTGATGAAAAATTTTTATAATTTGAAGATAAGCGTACTGTTGGGAAGAACATATTTCTTTAGAGTACAAGTCTTGAGGTAGACTCCTTGAAAATAACAGGTTTCATTGTAAAATTTAGTAAATGCCTCTTTTATAATACCTCATTTTGGAGATTTAGAGTATATTTTAGCATAGTGAAAGTTTTGAGAAATTGTTCCACAAAGCAAAAATATTAAATACTGTGGGAATCTGTGAAGTTTTCCCACAAAATATATGTATGTTTACTAAGTTTAACTGGGTGTTTATCAAGTTTATTTGAACAGAAAATGGGCTAGATTTTCCCAAGTATGTAACCTGTCCAACAGGGTCTCTCTTTAGATTTTTGGGCTGTAATTAATTGGCAACACAATATGCAAATGCTTAAAAGTAGCTTAAAAACAAAACAGAACTTTTTTAAAGGTTTGTTTTTAGTTCTTTTTCACAGGATCTTTTATTTTGTGTATTTGCGTATGTATTTATTCAGTTAATATGTAGAATTGTCTACTGTCTTAGTCTTGCTCAGGTTGCCAAACAGAATAGCATAAACTGGGTGGTTTAAACAACAGAAATTCATCTTCTCAAAGTTCTGGAGGCTGACAGTCAGAGTTCAGGGCGCTTGCTTGGTCATATTGAGTGAGGCTGCAGACATGGGTTGTAGACAACTGCCTTCTCACTGTTTCCCCATGTGGCTGAAAGAGAGAGCAAGCAAGCTCCTCGGTGTCTCTTTTTTAAGAGCACTAATCCCATGATGAGGCCTCTCTGATATCATCTAACCTAATCTAAACCTAATTACCTTCCAAAGTACTAATTACCAACCTCCAAGTACTGTCACACTGGGGTTAGGGTTTCAGTGTAAGAATTTAGAGGGAATAAAATTCAATCTGGAACATATACTATGTAAAGAGTTAAAGGAATGTTGTATGTTTTAGGTGTATGAGTCACTAATCTGAGGGTGCTTTCCAGGTGTCCAGCTGGTGATATTTTAAGTGCCTGCCCCATGGAAATAGGTATTTTGGTGACGGTGGAAAATTATCTCTTTATAGTGTTAGTTCATAATCCATTTGTACTGAGAAATACACATGGCTGGGAAACATACCTACACAGAAAATATGAAAAGATGTCTAAACAAATATGAGATTGAGAAAGTGCTCAAATTTGTCATCATTGCACAAAAGTAATGTATCTTTCAAAATTTTGCCAGGTGTAGAAAAAAAACTTTATGGAATAGGAAAATGATGCTAATCATGTACTTCCTGTATTATTTATATTGTAGCCTTTCCCCAAACTGAAGGAACAAATTTCAACTAACAGGTTAACAAGGTCTTTCTAAAAGAACACTATCCATTTATAACCTGCGTATTATACATCAGCTATAACTTTTGGTGAGATATGTACATATATTTGTCTTAGGAAATTCTTTTTGTTCTTTTATTTTGATGGATTTGTTCCATGAAGTTGACTTGATCTGCAAGATATTAATGAGTATCTGTATTTTTCATATTTAAATTACTTTTATACTTCTCACAAAGGTAATATTTTTACATATAATCATGTATTTTATTAAATATTTTAAAACAGATGGAAAAGAAAGAAAGATTCATTTCAGTCCAGTTCAGTCACTTAGTCGTGTCCAACTCTTTGTGACTCCATGGGCTACAGCATGCCAGGCTTCCCTGTCCAGCCAACTCCCAGAGCTTGCTCAAACTCATGTCCACCAAGTGGGTGATGTCATCCAACCATCTCATCCTCTGTTGTCCCATTCTCCTGCTTTCAATCTTTCCCAGCATCAGGGTCTTTTCCAATGAGTCAGTTCTTCACGTCATGTGGCCAAAGTTTTGGAGTTTCAGCTTCAACATCAGTCCTTCATGAACACCCAGGACTGATCTGCTTTAGGATGGACTGGTTGGATCTCCTTGCAGTCCAAGGGACTCTCAATAGTCTTCTCTAACACCACAGTTTAAAAGCATCAATTCTTTGGTGCCCAGCTTTCTTTATAATCCAACTCTCACATGACTACTGGAAAAACCATAGCTTTGACTAGATGGATGTTTGTTGGCAAAGTAATGTATCTGCTTTTTAATATGCTACCTAGGTTGGTCATAGCTTTTCTTCCATGGGGAAAAAAAAAAGTTCTCACAAGGGTAATATTTTTACATGTAATCATGTTTTTTATTAAATATTTTAAAATTGAGATGGAAAAGAAAGATTAAGAGGATAAATTATACCTGGTTTCTGCTATGGATAGAGGTAAACCTCAGGATCAAATTGAGCCAGGATCATGGTTTGTCCTCAACAAATTCTTTGATGCATTTGACAGAGAAACTAAAACCTTCAGATATAAAAAAATATAGAATTTTCTATTCAATGATAATCCACTCAATAGTATATATGTTTTCTACAAAATATATGTATGTACAAAATAGTCTAGTATGTTTTCTAGTCTTTTTTTTCTATGCATATGTATTGCATTTTTTACTTAATTTCTCTCTTTTGTGCTCCAGTATGCCATATATGGAAGTCTGTATCTTGAGTTTTTACTTAGAACATAAGAATTTCTTTATATTATCATACATTCCTCATAGATATCACTCATTCTGACTCTATAATATTCAAATGGGAGTATAAATCATTAAGCAAATTGTATCTTTCCAATCAGAATACTAGTATATATGCAGGTCATATATATGAATACATTTCTCATTTTTTTTGGCTTGGTTTTGAGGAAACTTAATAGAAGTAAATTATGTAGAATGTAAACACACAACTGGCACTTTTTGGGTAAATAGATTCAAGAGGGCAAATGAACTCTTCTTGATGAATGGAGCGAACTGCTTTTATCCCTAATGCTTGTTGTGTCCCAAGATTAAAATAAGTGCTCACTGGCTGCCGTGTATTTTTCTTCTTCATTGTTATCCCACAGGCTATTTAATTTTATATTCTGTCTCAAAGAAACGGGGGTCTTTATTCTCATAACTTTTATGTCTATCCAATTGCTTGTTGTATAGCAGCTCCTGTCCTTTAGATACATGGAGGAAGGACTTGTCTGATTGAATAGGATCCTTCTGGTCTTTCTCTAAATAGGGAGGATTTGGAACCTAAATTTCTGCTAAGCAGTGACTTTTGCATTTTCCGATTTATAGCTATCACAGTCTGTTTCTGCATTTCACGGGTTTCTCTGCTCCAGTCTCAGGAGAAGAGTTGAACTTAATTTCCCAAGAACTCCTGAAGAGGTTGGCAGAAGCTGATGCTTGTGAGGGAGGTTAGGGGTTGCACAATCTGTCAAGCACCCTCCAACATTTCAGATATCTCTCAGTATTTTGATGGACTTAGCCTCTTCGAGTTAAGTTAGATTTTTACTTCATACCAAATAAGCACACTAAATGGAAGAGTTGGTAATCATTGTACAGTTAGGGGAGAGAGACGGAGATTAGCCTGAGACTGATTTAATGATGTAGACAAAGTAGATCTCTCTGGAAAAGAAATCTTTTTGATTTCTGTGGACCTGCAGGACACCATAAGCCTGAGTGGATTCCTAGGTAAGTGAGATACTAAGTGCAGTCATCTCTAAGTGATTACTCCACTCTTTTAATGCAAGTAGGTGAAAATACTAAAGACTGCACCATGGCTCATGTGTGAAGCTGGCAAAAACAATTACCAAAGTCATAAATTTTGATTTCAGTCAAGCTATTAAGGGTAATAATTTATTTAAGTGAGGTCTTCTGCTTTGATTAGAACTAAGAGAGTTCAGCTGCTCCGATACTCTGGGGGTAGAGCTGGGTTACTGGTGTAGTAAGGAGGCTTGAAGGTGTCTGCTGTTGAGACAGTTGATTACTCCCTGAAGAGGTGCCTTTGCTAATTGTTTCATTCCTCTTTTCAGTGAAGTTGTTGGTTTTCTTTCCAAGAATAACTTATTTCTAACCAAACAAACAGGCCCATTAAAAAAAAAATGCTGATTTAGTCAGATGTTCAGAGAAGTTAAGTGGCTTGATCAAGGTCACACCTTCTAGTAAATAGGCTGGGACTACTATTTAAAGTGAGATCTGTCCAGACAGAATAACCCATGTTTCTGAGCACTGCACTACACAGTTTCTCCTGGAAGTTCCCTAAATCTCTCTTGAAAGTAATTTAAATATCCAAGTATTTTATGATTACATTATCTTCCTTGATTTTCTAGACGTAAACCCTCTAGCAGTTAGTGATCAAGAGTGCAGTAAAGGTAATACACCAAGCCTGTCAATAAGGAGACTTAACTGTAGGTCATGAGGAATAGAGGAAAGTCTTATTAATCAACAAACCTAACTTCCCCAGCAACCAAGAAGTCTCCTATAATTCCAAGAAAAGCTTCCTCTTGTTCTTAGGGAAAAGGATAAATGACTTGTCTTTCCTTGGAAATCTTTCATTGGAGTTCTTCCCACTTCCCCTGTTATTTACCTAGGTATCTCAACATTGCTGCTGCTGCTGCTGCTAAGTCGCTTCAGTTGTGTCCGACTCTGTGCGACTCCACAGACGGCAGCCTACCAGGCTCCCCTGTCCCTGGGATTCTCCAGGCAAGAACACTGGAGTGGGTTGCCATTTCCTTCTCCAATGCATGAAAGTGAAAAGTGAAAGTGAAGTCGCTCAGTCGTGTCCGACTCTTGGCAACCTCATGGACTGCAGCCTGCCAGGCTCCTCTACCCATGAGATTTTCTAGGCAAGATTACTGGAGTGGGTTGCCATTGCCTTCTCCGATCTCAAGATTGCTCTCCCCTAATTGCAAAGTCATCCCTAGTAGAGTGTGTGTAGATTGTTTTAGGGTGTCACCACCACCAAGGATATTTGCATTTTAATGGAAGGCTTTAAAAGATCTTAAATCTTCCAGTCTAAAAGCAGTATATCTCTATTGGTGAGGTTGGAGGCAACTTGATAGATTGGGCAGGAGGTATCTAGGGTGAAAAGAGCCCACTGGGTCTCTCCTAATCACAGTGTGAAATAAAGTGCTCCTACTTAGTAGCCTGACTTCTACTTCCTGAGGGAGGACTGTGAAGACAGCTCCTGTGGCCTGAATAATAAAGTACTGCTAGACAGTTTCATCTTCTTTAAAAGCAAAACAAATTCAAGAACCAAAATTTTCGAATCTTAACTTCCTTTTCCTTTCACACTTTTTTTCATGGCATCTTGTTTGAGTTCTCTTGACATTTATTTTTCTCTGAGCTTCAGATGTATATTTAACATCTTTAAACTCAGAATCCTAAATTTCTTTTGCATCTCACTTTTCATTTCCTGGAATCTTGGAGACTCCTGGAATTGGTGAGGAATTTGAAGAATTGCAGTGAAAGTTTTAACAAATTGAATTAAAATTTATTTAAATACATACAGTGAGCCAGGCACTGAGGTATTTTAACGACAAAAAAAAAAAAAAAAAAAAAAAAAAAAATTTTTAGCCAAAAGA
>SJYA01001806.1:901520-971520 GCA_006410615.1 Neotragus moschatus
ATTTAAAAAAATTGAATAAAAATATATTAAAATAAAAAAAACAAGCAAGAAACAAAGTTATTAAAAAAAAAAAAAAAAAAAAAAAAAAAAAGTACACTTTCTACCATATAGTCTTGGGAGTGAAATAAATAAGCAGATGACTATAGTCAGTGCAGAAAAGGCTAAAATAGAATTATTCGTCATGAACCATCATAGTGCATAGAAGGAATACTCAATAGAAGGCATTGGTAGGAAGGATGATGAATGTTTAGTCAGTAAAATGGGGCTGAGCATGGGTTGATGTAATAAAAGTCTTAGATGGCAAAGACAGTGACTTGTATAGAGGTAATATATTAGGTGATCAAAGCAATATAGGACACTGATAATAAATTCATTAAGGCCAAATATAAGCAATGAATGTAGGAAAAAAAGGATGAGATTGGAAATGTAGAACAGGGCTAAGTATTGAAAGGCCTTTTTACAGTGCTAAGGAGTGTCAGTGCTATAGGGAACTATTGGTATCTTTGTGTGTGTGTGTGCTCAGTTGCTCAGTCATGCCCAACTCTTTGTGACTCTGTGGGCTGTCGCCTGCCAGGCTCCTCTCTCCATAGAATTTTCCAGATAAGAATCCTGGAGTGGGTTGCCATTTTCTACTCCAGGGGATCTTCCTGACCCAGGGATTGAACTCATATCTCTTGTGCTTCCTGCTTTGGCAGGCAGATTCTTTATCACTGTGTCACCTGGGAAGTCACTGATGCCTTTAAGCAGTTGAAAAACATGATTAAAAAAAAAAATCCTTCCAAAATCAGTATGGAGAGTTATCTAGACTTCACTTTCAGCTCTAGAATGGGGCAGAGCTGAGGGTAGGTCTTGAAAGAGCTGTGATAGTAGACCAAATAAGAAAGGAGGGATTGATCTGGAATACAAGTATGGGCATAAAGAGATATCTTCATTGGGATAATATCTGAGTGTACAAAGGAAAGGAAAGACACAGCTGAGTCCTGAATTTTTGGCTTAGTCAATTAGGTGCCATTTTGATTAACCAAGGAAAAGTAGGTTTTAATGGAGAAGATGCTGAGTTCAAATTTGGACAAACTGAATCTTAGATTATTATAGAACATAAGCAGGGATTTCCAGTAGACAGACATTAATCCGCCTGAATCCTAGGAGAAAGATCAGGCTGTAGATAAGATTTAGCTATTATTCCTTATCATATCGGTAATGTTAATAGAAGAAATCACTGAGGGAGAATGGAGGCTAGCAGAGCACTGTTGGTGGGCTCTAGGCTAATAATATAAGTTAGAGAATCAACTGAGGATGAAGAGTAATTACAAAGAATAAGTAGCCAAAGAGATGTTTCAGTATTCACAGGACAGTGTCCTTACTGGTTAGCTACCTAAACAGATGCACAATCTACTTGCTCTTGGTTCAAAGTCCTCCAGGATCTGGCCCTAGGCAGTAAGTCTACAGTATGGATTTCTGCTGCTTATTTTATTTGACCTGTTTCAACTTATTGGAAAAACAAAAATCTTGTGCATTCACACATTTTCAGTTTTCCATTCCTTTCTCACATTCCCACTGAAGTGTGATTTCTTCTGTTCTTTTTCTCTCCATGTCCAACTCATCATTCAGAATTCTCTGCTAATCTCCCAGGGTCATGAAATCTTAACTCCAATAGGGGGTTATCTATCATTATCCAGCTTTTCTGCATTAGTGTTCAGACTGCAACTTGCTTAGGACATAGCACATTTGAATTTGCATCCTAGTTCTTTGTGTACCAGATTTGTCCCGCTTGAAAAGAGTATAAGCTCTTGAAGACTAAGAACCCGTTCTCCCAAATTAGCCCCCACAGTGCACTGCTTTGAAAAGAGCAAATGCAATTTTTGTTAAATGACTACATATATTACTTACACTAAATAATAGAGATAGGATCTTTGACTCTTCTGACAAGGCAAAGGATCTCAGTTGCGACTTACATGGAAATGTTAACTTATGAAGGATGCATCTGGAGGTTTTGATATATCATGGCACATATTGGCCAAATAAATGACAGAAAACCTTTCATAAATGTATATTCATGATACAGAGGCAGACAGAGGAAACATAATGCTAATTATGTTTGCTTCGAAACTTGCTATTATATTTTTCATGTTTCCTTATACAAGAATGGTGAAAATGTGTATCCTTTTCACTTTCTGCTTTGATAATTTTAAAAATTATGCTTGTAAAACAGGCAAGTGAAAGAGAAGTTAGAACCCAAACAGGATTTTTAATTATTCTCAAGTCAGATATAAGATGCTGCTCTGGCCATTTCTTAATGATGTCCTACAAATAATCCTAAGCATTTCCAATATAATTTTTAGTATATTTAAAGTAAGGCAACCTAGTGGGGCTCTTCATTTAAACAGAATAAGGGTTAAATGATAACTTGACTTATCTCTTAAATGACAAAAAATAAAGAAATTGCAAGACCTTTTCACACATTAGATATGTATTGTCATTTATCATCTAGATATCAGGCTAGCAGTGCAAAGTAATAAAACATATCATCGAAAAATGTGCTATAGGTCTGAATCACTCTTTCATTCCACCTCCCAGCTAACTGTAGTATTAAATCAAACAAGCAGAACATTTCCTTAGGCAGCCATTGCCTTTTAATTTCCTGAAGAACCTTAAAATATCATTCATTACAAGTACTACACATATTTGGTTTTTAAAAGTCTCATAAATCAATAGCAGGCTGACTGTAATAATTATTACAAGTTAGTGCATAATTTTCGTGCTGAAGGCTGCATGCAGAACTTTAGCATATGCAAACGAGGCAATTCAAACTGTGTATAGATATTAATATGAAGAAGCAGGTAACGAGGTGCAGGCTATGAATTATGCATCAAGAGTGGCTGATCTTCAATGAAGAAAATGAATTCAGCATGTAATCTAATTAGTGATGGAAGTCTATTACATCTAACTGCAAAAGCAACCGTCCTTGAAACAAATTTATTTACAGTCCATGTTACCACTTGAAACAACTTTGAAATGATGTGTAAGACAACAGCTTAATTGTAAAAATTTTTTGTTTGTTTGTTTCAGTTCTAGACCTGGAAGGCCTCCTAAGAGGACTCAAAGTGTCACCTCCCCAGAGAACTCTCATATCATGCCACATTCTGTCCCAGGCCTTATGTCTCCTGGGATAATCCCACCAACAGGTAAGAGTGCTACTGACTGATGCCTAAAATATTCAAAATCAGCCAACACCATTGCTTCCATATATACCTGTGTTTACACAGATGTTTACACTCATCAGCTATATTTTGTTCACACTAAGACCATGTTACTGATGAGAATTTATTTCAAAACTGCATTATGGGTTTCATCATTTCTTTATTTAAAATAAAATGAAAGAAGTTTAATTGAACACAGTTCTAGGGTTTATTCTAATTAATTCTCTTGCTAATATCAAATAACAAATTATTATCCCTCGCTCGAGAGAATCAATGACTTTCCCAAGGTCAATCAGCTGATCACTGTCAGTGGCTAGTCAAACCCAGATCTCTGGATTCTAAGCTTATGTTTCATTCCATAAAAACTCTAAACTAGATTAACATGGATCCAAACAAAAGACCATAACTATGTCAAATAGAAATGTCTCCTATTTTTTCCTAAACTATTCTATTAGAAACATCTGAAAGATGTTTATTATCAGAATTTTTTCAATGTGCAAGTAAAAGAATACTCTTGACCACATAAGCTCTATGTCATAAACAACTTTAATAATGTACTTCATGCAAAAATAGCTCATTTGATTTTCACCACCAGAATGTGTTCATTAATTCTTTTTATTTACTCACACATGTCTTCTCACTTTCCAAGTTTCATCCAGACTCAGAACAAATTAAACTAATAGTCATAATGAAATTATTATTATGTAGCATATAGTATTTATTTATTCTTGCCATCATGAAAGTTTGTTGAGGAGATAGACATATAAATATGTGTCATTTAACAATAACTGGAGCAGTAAAGAGAATCTAGCAAGATCAGGAGAAAGTCTTCATTTTTTTTCTCTGAATACCCATATTAGTGTTTTCTTTTTCTGTTGTAACACTTGTCTTTCTCTAGGTTGTGATATAATCATGGGTGTCTTATTTCACATTCCATACTGCATTGAAAGCTCCTTGAAAGGAATGGCTCTTTTAACTCACCTTTACTTTTGTGACAGTGTCTGAACAGTTAGTTCACTTTTAGGAACCTTTATCAAACATCCACTGAGTTGAATTTGAAGTTATTTATTCATTTTATGTATTTACATTTTTTAGTAAGATACAAAGGTTCTTAAAAGTAAATGATTCACTTTCCAATGAAGAGTTATATTTTTATGCTAATGCTTGCAGGTGAAAAATTGAGAAACAGAAAAATGAAATCAATAGCTGAAAATAACCCAATTACAGAGCATGTATCATCATTCCTATTTGTTAATTTAGGTCATGATTCACGAATGACTGAATCCTACTGCCTGAAATTCTAATTCCAAATTTGATATTTAGGAATGAAATAGGTAGCATTTTGTTAAGGCTGAACATTTTATTTAACTAGATAAAATTTTTTGATTTGCAAATTTTGGGCAAGGGGGTTTGTACTGTGCAGACAAGGTGAAAAGAAAATCTTAGCTTTTTATGTTTTATGATAAGACTCAGGTGTGCTAGAAGAAAGAGTCTTTGACTTCTCAATGAATATGTCTGGGGCTTTAAAAATAATCGTTTTAATAATCATTATTTTGTATTTGAGTTTTGTTAAGTTTGTGTTGATTCTAACTAATCAGTTATATTTGGGGTGTAAAGTATTCTAGATTGTTTTCTTATTGAAATAGGGAAGATCTAGTTCCAAATTGCCTGCCAGAATTTTAAGGTGAAAACAGTAAATCCCTCACCACCTAAGAGATGGTGAAATAAGATGATATCATCAGGATCTAGGTATAGCAGCACCTTCCACAGTTAAGACCATCAAGTAACTTCAGGATAAGTGAAGTCTCAAAACAACCGAATATCACACGCCAAAACTCAAAATCAAAATATTAAGTGATTTTTGATAGGTCTCTTTCTGAAATATCTTACACACTTTTTTAACTTGGTGAATGGAGATACTGAAGGTAATTTTAACTTGATTCATCACTTCATTTTTGAAACAGGACCATTTCATACATTTTATGTGCTTTTTAAAAAACTTTTGTTCTTACTAATATGTTGTGAGCCCAGAAATTAAGATTTTTCTCAAGCTATTACATTGAAAGGGGCTTCCCTGGTGGCTCAGAATTTAAAGCATCTCCCTGCAATATGGGAGACTGGGGTTCGATCCCTGGGTCGGGAAAATCAACTGGAGAAGGAAATGGCAACCCACTCCATTATTGTTGCCTGGAGAATCCCATGGAGGGAGGAGCCTGGTAGGCTACAGTCCACGGGGTTGCAAAGAGTCGGACACGACTGAGCTACTTCACTTCCTTACATTGAAACAAGTCTTAAGAGTCATATTCCAGAGAAGGATGAGGAAATGGAGACTTACCAGGAGAGTAGACTAAATTTGAAGATGTGGATTTATATAGTTTAATACTCTATAGAGCCCAGGGAATGGCTTTAAAACAAGTCTTGTGAGCTCACTGTTGCCTAATTCACTTAATTCAAATTTTGGACATTGGGCCAAAGATTTGAAGCTGCCAGAAGTTTGACTGTTGTGCATGAATCATGCTAACTTAATATATTCTTATGATTGTTCTTATGATTGCTCTTTTTATACAAAGTTTTTCTAGATGGAGAAATCTCTAAATTTTAGAGACTACAGAATAATATCTTAAACTCCTAGAGAATGTTTATTCTATCTTAAAACATTAGCTGGAAATTTAATCATAGTAAAGATATCATATAGTGCACAAAAGCGTGTAACATTTTTCTCCCAAGGAGTACTTAGTGTACTGGGGGAATATGATTCAATATGGATATATAGACTTTGTCCCAGAACTTTATTTGTATTTGTTACATTCTTTAAAAGTAAAATGCTATTTTTTCCCAAAATGGGAAAGATAAAATATGTTATTTCTTGAAACACTGAAAAAAATGATATATCAACTTTTTTTTTTTACATTAAGCAAAGTAGTTTAAAGCTATTTCTCTATATTTTTGACCTGTGAGTTTGGAGTTTAAAACATC
Source organism: Neotragus moschatus (assembly GCA_006410615.1). Lineage (NCBI taxonomy): Eukaryota > Metazoa > Chordata > Mammalia > Artiodactyla > Bovidae > Neotragus > Neotragus moschatus. The sequence continues at coordinate 907,697 of SJYA01001806.1, forward strand.
TTTTTCCCAGGAATCCATAGTTATATCAGAGCTTCCTAGGTGGTGCTAGTGATAAAGAACCCACCTGCCAATAAAAGAGATGTAATAGATGTGGGTTTGATCCTTGGGTTGGGCATGGCAACCCACTCCAGTATCCTTGCCTGGAGAATCCCATGGACAGAGGAGCCTGGTAGGCTGCAGTCCATAGTGCTGCAAAGAGTTGGATAGAACTGAAGCCACTTAGCATGCACAATTGTTTTATCAATATCTTTTAATGACTTGGAAATCATTGTTCTAAAACTAGCAAAACAAGTACAAAAACATATAGACCTCAAAAGAACAAAGAAGAGAACAACTGACTCTCAAATCTCAAATCCTTTATAAGATTACATCATTGACTGCATATAAATATTGACCTGTACTTTTGTACTCCAGTATTACCATTTGAAAAGCATAAAAGATATAGATTCACCTTCAAGGTTGCCTGAACTAGTCCTTGACAAAAGTTTATTTATTTTGATAATTTATAAAAATCTGTCAATTTGTTTCTAATCATTTCCTCATTTTTCTTTTCAACAACTGAACACTGTAGTTAAGTTATAATCTTTTCTTAAGGAATTTGCTTTTCTTAAAAAAAAAAAAAAAAGACTATATTTTAAAAAAGTGGGTTCCCAGCCCTAGGATTATTTACTATAGGTATTCACTAAGTATCTATCATTTGAAAAGAAAAAACTTTAAAATTGCTTATGGAGTTTTTGTTTGCTATTTTGGTTGTTCAAGTGGGCTTGTGTGTAACCTTGGAAGGGGGCGTGGGCAGATGGTGATAATTTCTAAATTTATGGTTGTCATTGGGTGTCATAGCAACCAGAAGTGGAGGTTAAAGAAAGAAGGCTTTTTGTAGAGTCTCACAACACAACACCTCCTGTAGTGCTCTCTACATTTATTTGGACTGAGCACATATCATAAATCATTTTTGATAATAAATACCAGTTTGAAATAAATTCACCCTAGCAACAGAATTTCTGTAACATTCATACTTTTTATAGAATCATGTGTATTTTACAATTAAGGAAAGGGTTATTTAGGACTTCTAAATACTCCCCTCCTGTGCCAGGAGTCCAATTTGAGATAGCATATTTGGCCAGTTTCTTATCTTTAGGGCAGGATGCAAGCTAGTTTTGAAACACAATTTTCGTGTAAGTATTAAGAAATAACTCAGTGAGTCTCAAATATTTGCCTTTTTCATTAAAAAAAGTTATCCGTTACCTATTTTTTCCAAATACATTTAAGTTAAATAAATAAATGATTCATAATATTGCTTCTTAGACACATCTTTTCTCTGACTGTCACCTTGTAGGCAAATAATCAATATGCAATTAGTATTTAAAAAAAGCATGTGTAAACACACATGCACTATGCTTAAAAAGTAAGAACCTATAAATGCTGTTTTACTATTGTGGAAATAATACTATGCTAGGGCAGTATTAGCAGGAGTCAATTCTGTTGAAATATTTTCATTTTAAAAAAATAATAGGAAAATATTCTCATGAGGATTTATAATTCAAAGACATTTTCAAAGTTTATAGGCTTTATTTTTCTTTCTAAATATTACCAACTGGCAATAGCAGCCAAACTACCTGTTTGTGTTTTGTTTTTTTTTTGTAGTATCAACATTTGTAATATTTTAAATTCATTAAGCTTTTCGACTTCCAAGGGAAGAATTCATTATGTGGAAATGTGTTTTCCATATTGAGAACTTTATCATAACAAATGCATTGTATTTTTTGAAGAGACTCCCAAGTAAGAATAACAAGTAAAATAGTCACAAATGAGTTGATCATCTTCCCTAATAATTTAAACATAAAAATCTTTTGAATGCCTTACTCAAAGAATAAATATGATACATTTAAGACATTAATGTTTACGCAGTGTATATATGAGTATGTATTTTCATACATCTGTATGTAGGAAATACTTGTGAAACTTCATCATTGGACATTTTGAAAGTTAATGCATTCGACCTATCAGATACTGATACTGCATCAGATACATGCATCAGATACTGATGGATGTCGTTTGTTGTTGCTGTTTAGTGGCTAAGTCCTATCTGACTCTGTTGAGACCCCATGGACTTAAGCAGCCTGACAGGCTCCTCCGTCCATGGGATTTTCCAGGCAAGAATACTGTGGTGAGTTGCCATTTCCTTCTTTATGGGATCTTCCCAAACCAGGGGTCCAAACTCACATCTCTTGCATTGGTAGGCATTTCTTTATCACTGAGCTACCAGAATTTCAAGTATTTTTCCCTTTAAATTTTTCTTGAAAAGAAAGTAATTTATCTCTAAGTAATTTATCTTCTTTTTCCTTTTTGGAAGGCTAATAGCTCGGTTGGTAAAGAATCAGCCTGCAATGCAGGAGAACCAGTTCGATTCCTGGGTCAGGAAGATCCGCTGGAGAAGGGATAGGCTACCCACTCCAGTATTCTTGGGCTTCCCTGGTGGCTCAGGTGGTAAAGAATCAGCCCGCAATGAGGGAGACCTGGGTTCGGTCTCTGGGTTGGGAAGATCCCCTGAAGAAGGAAAAGGCTAACCCACTCTACTATTCTGGCTTGGAGAATCCCATGGACCCCTGGAGAAGTTCATGGGGTCGCAAGAGTCGAATACTAGTGAGCACTTTAACCTAAATTTGAAATTCATCACATAATTTGTTTAATTTTAAAACTTGTACTGAACACTGTTAGTTTCCTGTTGCTATTGTAACAAACTACCACTTATATTGTGACTACAATAAATAAAAAATTAATTCTATTACAGTTCTGAAAGTGAAAGTGAAGTTGCTCAGTCGTGTCCAACTCTTTGTGGCCCCATAGACTGTAGCCTACCAGGCTCCTCTGTCCAGGGGATTTTCCAGGCAATAGTACTGGAGTAGTTGCCATTTCCTTCTCCAGAGGATCTTCCCAACCCAGGGCTCAAACTCAGGTCTCCCACACTGTAGACAGATGCTTTACCGTCTGAGCCACTGTTCAAAAACAAACAATTTACGTCCATTTCAAGTTATAGGTGGGGCCACACTCCCTCTGGAATCTCTTTGGGAGCACCTGTTTCCTTCCCCTTTCGAGCTTCTGGAGACTCCAGCTTCCCTTGGCTTGTGACCATAATTTCCACCTATTCTTGTGTGTGTGTAAATCTCCTTTTGTTTCGCTTGAAAGGATACATGTGGATGTATTTAGGACTTTTGAATGTATTTAGGACACATCAGATTATCCAAAATCAACTCCCCATCTCAAAATCATCCGTGTTATCATATCTCCAAAGACTCTCCTCTAAAGGAGGCATTCACAGGTTAAAAAATGTGAGCATAACTGAGGGATCCTTGTCAGCCTTCCACACCCAGAAAGTTCCTGGTTGAGATAGTAAGAGGGCCCCAAGTGTGGTGTGAAAGTTATCCATACCAATGGATTTTGGTGATTGTTTACCACAGTATGCCATTGTTTAGAGTACTGCTCGCCTCAACATAAGTATTTGTTCAGGAAATATGGCTAATATATGTTTATCAAGGGATTTCTGTGAGACATGATTAAACCTCAGAGTTATAAGTTTCAAGATTGTGTTATAATGGAGTTTATAAAATCCATTTAATACAGTTAGGCTCCAGATTAAAGATACAGAGTCTAGGGCTTGATAGAAGTATACTAGGTAAATAGAAAGCATTATTTGTTTGTGGGTTGTGATGTCTACATTTCAGCATTATCAACAGTAACTGATGAAATTAATATTTCTAAATTGATATTCTAAAGAAGCAATATTTTCAGGAATTGAGTGATAACATAGAATATACTAATCTTTAAAATTCTTGCATATATATAAACGTACCCACAGTATCTTGATATACAACTAATTTAATGCATATGTGAATAACGTGTAGCTCATAACTAAGTATAAATATTGCATTCATATGAAAGACTAGATAATAAATATATTTACTTTATTAAATATGTGATATATATTATAATCAAGCATTTCAGTCAAATTATTATATGTCCTGGTTATCACTAGCATAGAAATTAAAATATTTTCAAAGTTCTTAAGTAAAGATTGTTATTAAAGATTTAATTGAATAATTACATATTACTAGACTTCTGGACAGGCCTCTCATCTACTTAATTTAGAAGAAAATTACAGTTCTTTCCTCCCTAATTTGTTTCCTTATTCCAAATTTCTACTGAGTTCTGTAGTCTCCTATGCCTACACTGGTCCATACACAGAGTTATAATCCACTTAAATTTCTCTCTCAGCAGATTTGTAGTAATGAAGTTGCTAGTATACTTAACTGATTAATTGCAAGATATTATTTGCTTCTTTTTTTAAGTAATATGATGTTTTCTGTGACAGAAGAGATATTTATTTACATTGAGAAAAGCAAATCAGATTTTAAGGGTCAATTTTTGATTATGCTAGTGGATGGTGTGTGGATTTAGCCAGAGCTTTGTGGATTATCTTTTTATTTGTCGGATTCTCATACAATATTCTCGGAGAAGGCAAGGCAACCCACTCCAGTACTGTTGCCTGGAAAATCCCAAGGGCGGAGGAGCCTGGTAGGCTGCAGTCCATCGGGTTGCGAAGAGTCAGACACGACTGAGAGCGACTTCACTTTCAATTTTCAGTTTAATGCATTGGAGAAGGAAATGGCAACCCACTCCAGTGTTCTTGACTGGAGAATCCTAGGGACAGGGGAGCCTGGTGGGCTGCCGTCTATGGGGTCGCACGGAGTCAGACACGACTGAAGCGACTTAGCAGCAGCAGCATACAATATTCTAGTTCCTCATGTATACAACATGTCACTTGTTGTCTTGTAGCTCCCACCTGCGTGCTCAGTCCTGTCTGACTCTTTGCGCCCATGAACTGTAGTCTACCAGGTTCCTGCCTCCTGCAAGGTCTCTGTCTTTTACTGCTTGCTTTAATTTATTGACCAGCAGGAGGTGCTATTACTATTTTTTTTTTTTTCCTTCTCTAGACTTCCCAAGTGACACAGTGGTAAAGAATTTACCTCCGGAAGCAGGAGACACAGGAGATGTAGGTTCAATTCCTGGATCAGGAAGATCCTGTGAAGTAGGAATTGGCAACCCTCTCCAGTATTCTTGCCTGGAGAATCCCATGGACAGACAGCCTGGTGGGCTACAGTCCATAGAGTCAGAGTCAGATACAACTGAGCATGCACACATAGCTCCTTCCCTAACCAAGAGAAGTGAGAAATACATTAAATAATGTTCATTCAGGAAAAAAATAAAATATCCAAAGACTCTTTATAGCCAATGGACTATATAGCCCACAGTATCTCTGTATAGGACAATATCTCTGTATATATCTCTGTCCATGGAATTATCCAGGCAAGAATAATGGAGTGGGTACCCATCTCCTTTGGGTGATCTTCCCGTCCCAAGGATTAACCCTGGTCTCCTGCATTGCAGGCAGATTCTTTACTGCCTGAGCCACTAAGAAAACTCTTCTTCACTTTCACTTTTTCAATCAAGAGAAATGATGAATATATTAAATAATATTCATTCAGGAAAAACAACTAAATCTGCTATAGATATATTTTGAGTATTCCTAAAGATATTGTCTTGAGAGTCCCTTGGACTGTGAGGAGATCCAACCAGTCCATTCTGAGGAAGATCAGTCCTGGGTGTTCTTTGGAAGGAATGATGCTAAAGCTGAAACTCCCATATTTTGGCCACCTCATGCAAAGAGTTGACTCATTGGAAACGACTCTGATGCTGGGAGGGATTGGAGGCAGGAGAAGAAGGGGACGGCAGAGGATGAGATGGCTGGATGGCATCACCGACTCGATGGACATGAGTTTGGGTGAATTCTGGGAGTTGGTGATGGACAGGGAGGCCTGCATGCGGCAATTCATGGGGTCACAAAGAGTCGGACGCAACGGAGTGACTGAACTGAACTGAAAGATATTGTAGAACAAAAGCTATAGAAGATAAACAGAATCCTTTGTTTAGTTTCCTTCTCTGTCTTTGGTAGGCTTTTCTCCCTTTGGCTAACCCACACTTCAATTTATTTCCTTATTGACATGTTCTAGATTTGTTACTAGGAATTTAAATTCTGTGTTGAAATTTCTTGGTATTTTCTCCATGCATACTGAGGTATGTTTTGCAACTTTTTTGCTCTTCTTTGTAAAGAATAGAATTGTTAATTGCAAGTGTTGACAGGACCAAACACTGCAAATAAAGTTGACAAAGGTCAGAAAAATAACTATATTATTAAAACCTGAATTCATTTCCCTAAAGCATTATTGCTCTAGCTGTAAATGAACCTAAGACCTGATTTGAAAACATTCTAAATGAAAATCACTGAAGGATTTTATTGGTTTGTGCAGCTATATAAACCAATGTTGTGATAAAAATTCTGGAAATGCTAGACACGTAAGCTTCATGGTTAAGGATATAAAGTCTGGAGAAAGAGAAACAGTGTGGTTTTACTCTGCACATCAGATGACATCTGGAATGTTACGCTTAGTCATGGCACCACAGTCTTTAGTAGGACATTGACAAACTCTGATCATTAAGGGAATAGCCTAGATGATAGGGTTTGGGAAATGATGGTAATGTTCAGTCTTAAGAAGAGTTACAGGGGGTCTGAAGTGAATGATAGAGTCGATTCATACTGTGCTCTTTCAAGGACAGAAATCTAACTGATGAACCGTAATTATAGACATCTACACTGGCTTCCATAAGAAAGAGTCTTACTACAAGAACTATCTACAAGTGAAGCTTATTACTCTTAAAACATTAACTTTTCCTTTTGACAGAAGGGTTTAATAGGAAAGTGGGATGAAAAGTTAGTGATAGTACATATATTTAATTACTTTTTATTGGCCATATTGTTCACAGTATAGAAGTGTAATAGTTTAAAACAAATTCCTTCTTTCCCAGACCACCAACCTTCCATTTCCTTTCTTAGTAATTACTGTTGTTAGGGAAATTTGAAGGTAATCCTGCATTGGAAGGAGGTAGATTGAATAAGGCAATCTTATTCCTTTCTACTTATAAAATTTGATGATTCTATTTTATTTTTCTTTGAATTATTTTCTAAACTTTGTATGGTGCCGTTCTGGTTAAAAGACATTCATCCTTTTAACCACATCCTTCAAGGATTTATAGTCATATTCTTTCATAGTTTTTGAGATGGTTCTCAAACATTACTTTTGAGAAGAATGTTTCATGTTTACAAGCTATCATACTGTTTCTTACCCTGGTATTCATGGATGGGTTGGTTAACTCTTGGGCAAGACTGTGACTGTAGGCTCACAAATACATTTTTTCCAATTTAAAGAAAATTTTGAAAGTTTTATGCTCCTTTGTTCTCTTTGTCCTTCTTTTATGAGTACTCTGTGAAGGGGTCTATAGTTGTAAGATTAATAATAGGATAAAATGACAATCATTAAATATTATATAAGAGAATATTTTTAGCCATGGTAGGATTTGGAATGAAGGGTGAAAAATATTATTTTAACCAATAAAGATCATCAGAATTGATAACAGAAAGGCATGAATTCTTAAAGGGATTTAAATGAAAGACCTTGAACTTTACTATAAATTAATTTGATTTGACTTTCCACTATAAAAAATAGTCTCCAAGAGAAGTGTCAGTTTTATTATTATTGAAGTATAGTTGATTTATAGTGTTGTATTGATTTCTGCTGTATAGCAACGTGTTTCAGTGATACATATATATATATAATAAATATATATGTAAAGTATATATACATATACTTTATTATGTTCTTTCCCATCATGGTGTATCTCAGGGTATTGAATACAGTTCCCTGTCAGTTCTTGAAATTTGTGGAATACTTCCAACAATCAACTTTTAAAATGTATAATAATTGAACGAGTCAAGTATTTTGATCCTTTATTTTTTCATGTAAAGTCTTTTTATCTCAAAATTATTTTCTCATTAAATTGCCATGAATGTCAAATGACACAATTTATAACAGTATTCTGTAAATGATGAAGCTCGGCAAAGATAAAGTAGTATTAATGTAATTAAACAGGCTGATCCAAGTGTTACTGATTTTTATTGCAGACTATCATTCCTTTGGATTTAAGAATAAAACTGATAACTTTACTGTGCTCTCTAGATAATCCTAATAGAGTTAGTTAACACTACAATTTTGTTATTACAAGTTTATTTTCAGGGCTTACTTGCAATAATTTTTTTTTATAAATTTTTGTGGCAGAATAAGCCTTATGGATATGAAATATCATTGCTACTGTTATATGTTCAAACTGTCATATATTGCTCTTTGAAATATGCACACCACAAATGCTAGTAGACTTTAAAAATGAAGATTGCTTTCCATTGATTTCAGCTGTATGCTGTACTATTAATTGTTGGGAATGAATTGACATACTGTAAAGTAAACAATAAGCTAGTTTTCAAAATGATAAAACTGTAACCTAATTCAATAAATTGAATCAGATTACGCAAACACTTTTGCACTTCATTAAGGAAGTAGTCAGTATAATTAATGTGAGAGCACTTTATCATGTTCACTTGTTGATATATGGCTAAGGATATGTACAGCAGATTGAACTATTTTCAGATCTACTTTTGTGCCATTTCGCATTTTAACTAAAGTTACCATAAACCAGATTCCTAGAGGACACCAAAATGGATTTGATCCTTTTATGTCACTGATTTTATAATAGAATTAGTAGGCTATAGTTTTCTCTAAAGACATGCCGTTTCTTTTTTTTTAGACAACGTGATGCTGTGATGTAATTCCTAACTTGGAACTGAAAAGTCTGTTTTTTATTCTCTTCCTTATCACTTCTAGCAATGTGGCCTTGGCTAACACTACCTGGCCTCAATAATTACAAGTTAGATGTATGTGTGAGTGTTCAGTCGCTTCAGTCATGTCCAACTCTTGACTACTCCGTGGACTGTAGCCCACCAGGTCCTCTGTCCATGGGATTCTCCAGGCAAGAACACTAGAGTGGGTTGCCTTGCCCTCCTCTAGGGGATCTTCCCAACTTAGGGATCAGACCCTGTCTTCTATGTCTCCTGCATTCTGGGCAGATTCTTTACCCACTTAGCCACCTAGGAAACCCCACAGGTTGATACTAGGACATAAAATATCATTTTAGAAAAGAGGGGAAAAAAGTGCTAAGAGACTTGTCCAAAGTTTCACTATTATGTGCTAGAGACAGTTTCCAATTCAAATTTTGTAACTCCGATATACTGGTTATTTTCCTATATAGAGCTGCCTTCTGAAATACTTACTTAATCATGTACAAACCAAACATCATAATATCTGCCTTATCTCCTACTAGGTAGGACTTTGTGATGAGTTAATGTATCACAAACACTTTGCAAAGTGTTATATAGCAAGGTGTCATTACAATTCTCAAAACAGGATATTTGCCTTGTTCCAAATAGAGTACCAGTTATTTATGTATCAGTTTGAACACGTCAGTTCTGCAGATGATTTGTCCTTTCCTTTATTTATGGAATCGGATTGTAAGCATGTCCTATTTTTTTTTAAATTGCTTTTGTATCTTCCAACTAGCTCAAATAAAATATTTTTCTCCTGATACAATCTTCTCATGTCAATGATTACTTTTTGATCATTGTGATATTTAGAATTTTAATTCACTGAAATGCCTCCTAACATCAAATCCTTTGATGGAATGTCATTCCATCAAACAGATTCCCATTAGCTTTCATTTAAGAAATGCAAATATATGTGGAGAGACTATTTTTCTAAATAAGTATTTTCTAATGATTTGACTTTGCCTCCTGAGATGTAAGGCTATGACTTAAAGGAACAGTGTGAAGTTTTTAAGCATTAAAAGGATGTAAGAATCTTTGTCTCTTCCAAAGGGTTTGAGATTATAGATGACTATGTTGGGTTAGACTCAAAAAAGTGATGCTAAATTGTCAAGATTCTAAGCATGTATAATATTTAATATTAAAGTCAATAGCGTGTTTACTCCTTCTGGTGAAATGTTATTCCCTAGAAGTAAATTTTTAAGTCATTCTTCCCTGTTAAAACATCTAGTTGAAAACTATTTTCTAAATGTGAAAATGTGGCATGGTGAAGGTTTTCAGAGTCTGTCCTATTGGAAGACTTCACTCATGTATTAAAGCTGTAAATGCCTTTTGTATTATTTATTATCTTATATTGCTTAATGAAATCTTTCCAAGGGATTATATTAGGGTGTAAAAACGCTTCAAAAGAACTACACAGAACCATGTTAACTCAAAGGCATATAAATGCAAGAATCTCTAAATTCCAAGAAAAGTGATCTCTTTCCTTTTAGAATATAACAATATTTTGGAGTTATTTGAGGATGAGATTCATCTCATCATACCTAACCTTTAAGTTACTTATTGAATAAATTACATTTAAGGATACCATTCCAAGAAGAACCCGTTACCATATGACCTGTCCATATGAGTTGTCTTTTTGATTTATAACGGCAATTGCTTTCTCGGCATGGATTTCATGACATAATAATATTCTATGAATTTTTGAAATTACAGTGAGCTTCACATCAATCATCTCTAATAAAATACTATATGTATCAATGAGCGAGGACTATTAGAAGGTAGACATTTTAGAAATGTACACTTCTCCCAAGTACCAATATTGATATTTTCACGAAATAGGCAGATTGCTTTTTTGATATTCTTGAAATTGATCATACAAATGGTCAGTATCATCATTCCCATCAGTGCACTATTCTATTCTCTTAATAGTAATTTTTGTCTTCCTTGAAAGTGTTAACTGTCCATCCAGTTAATTTTGCCTAGACCAATGTTGTTCTTGGCCTGAATTCAAGGAAATATATTGCTTCGGGGGTCCCTAGGCATTAATGTCTTAAATTTCAGGATTATAGTTAAACATATGTGACATGGGCTACCATTATTTGTTCTTGTTTCTTTTATCTGTAAGAATCAGAGAGATTTAAAGTGAGATCTTAGCTATGTTAAGAATTGAGTGTGCTTCTGTTTTTCTCTTCATTTTCTTTTCACAAAATATTGTTGAAAATAGCTTGAGTTATAGTCTTTCATGAGTAAATATTTATGCTATGCTGTGTGAAAAAATCTGTACCTAGAATCTGCCATCAGCAGCTGCCTCATTTTTAACTTAATCTTACTTAGTTTTGTTCCTAAAACACCACATTAACTAGCATGTGTGGTACCTCATTATTTTGACAAATTTTATGCCATCTTTTCATTAATAATCATTATATTTTTAATTGATTTCTTATTTCCTCTGTAAGCGTGACTTTCCTAAAGACAATGTACACTTCTTAAGTAATATATTTGGAAACCCTATGAATACATTCAAAAAGAACTTTACTATCTAGAAAACATTTTTGAAAACTTTTTCAAATTTATAGTCTTAATCATGTGGCTTAGAAAAGCCATGGCCATATTGCAGATGAAAAGCACAGAGAATATTTTTATAAACGAAAATATTCGAGATTTGCTTCAGAATTTTACCTTGAGTTAATCTACATGGTATATCTTGTATGTCTTTGTTATAGATATTCTCGCAGTTATATAATTTATTTACTCTAAAACTTTGTCTATACATACTATCCAATGGAAAGAAATGAAACCAATTTATCAGATACATGTACATTTTGCTGAAAAAGTTCAAGCACTTTTAGATGTAAAAACAGTAGCTGTTTATATACTTTTCAGCACTCTGTTCAGTTTCTAGCATGATATCTAGTCAAACTGTTAAATTAACATATTTTCGTCAATAAATATAGTTAATTGATTAAGAGGGAATGGAAACATTTATTCAGTAACTATTAACATAGTAGGAAGTCTTCTAACATCTAAAGATTAATTTGTATCTCATAACAAACTGTGAAAAATGTCTTGCTTATCCCATTTTACATACAAGTTAACTAAGGCACCAGTGGTTTAAATGATTTAAGATGGAGAGAAGGCCTCACTTGAGGACTGGACGCAAGGAAGGGTAATTATAGACCCTGTTATTTACCCTGTTATTTACCCTGTTATTTAATCCATTTCAAGGAGCACATTTATCCACCTTTGAGGCTATTTATACTTTGAGTAGAATTGAAACGGGATGAATCAAAATGAAAGAGTTGTTAAGATAATGGAGTCCCATTTTTGAAGAATGCATCAAGTTTGTATTAACATGTTTAATCTTAATTTGAAAAACTCACACCACAACTTCATATATTTGACAGATAAATCATATTCTTGTATTGTAGGTATTCTAACCACTAGTTTAATATTGGGTAGAAGCTTAACTTATTTTAAATTAGTTATATTTTAAATAGCTGATATGTTCATTGCTTTGATTTGGAGGCTTAGTATAGAGGTAGCAAAAGAATAGAATGAGTGATGCAAAAAATTAAATTTTAGAATTATAATGATGCTTAATTGCTTAATAAGCCACTGTGTTTGCATTTTAATTCTAACATGGCTATCCTTTGTTTATGGAAAAGCCTATCAAGTCTTTTTTATTTTAAAAAATTGCACTTTGCTGCATAATGTAATGCTAACTGACTTAATTGTTTCCTGCTTTAGAATTATTTCTGAACTTTATGAACAGTAAAGCATAGTGTGGTATTACTTATTAAGATGGAATCATGCTGTTTTACCCCAAATAATTGAAGAAAATTCCTAAACTTTTATTAATTGTTTACTCTTTTGGTTTTCACTTGCCCCATCACTCATTAGTAGTAAATCTCTATGTTATTAATTTGTGTAATTAATATATTACTTGGTTGAGACATTGTAGCAGTTGGCCTCCAAGGGAAGTTCAGTATAAGTTCTCTAGTTCCAAGAATTAGAGAAATACTTTTCATTACAGTTTATTGAACACTAACCCATTTGATATAATTGATAAAATAGTCAGAGCTATATTTCAGATATTTAATTAGTAAGCTATTCCCTCATTTTGGAAAAATAAGAAACTATGTTACTTGTAATTCCACCGTGTCATGTAGCATATTTTCTTTTTGTTTATAAATGCTGAATCCTTGCTCAATTGTATACTGAACATTAATATTTACCAGAATGGCCTATGTCTTGCTGTTTTTCAAAATGTGGTAAACCAATTGTTTACAAACATAGTACACTATCTCAGGATTGTTTTAAAACAAATATGGTGGAATCCCAGTTTCATCGTTGGTATCATTCCAAATTTTATCAGTCCTCAAAATCTAGGTTTTGGATTCTTTTTTTCTCTTTGCATTGTATTTGCAATACTTGTGAACACTTCGATTTTTACCAGTTTCATATTAAGATATCAATGAACAGGAAGTAGAAACAATTTCAACAATTTATGCCTATTAAACATTTCAAACTCTACATTTATTTTTTTATTCTACTTCATTGTGTTTTTCAAAGGGAAAAAAACAAGCTGTTTCAGAAATTTTCAAAAAGTTGAGTCTTATAGAAAAATGAATAGATAGCAGTTTTTATTTTACATTGACTCTCAAATCCAAATGAAAGATTTGAATATTAGGACCTTGACTTGACTCACCTCTGCTTAATTTTGACAGTTGTCTTAAAGTGAATTTAGTGTTTAATGAAATTTTCTGGACTGATAACTCAAGACCTGAAGGGAACAATTTTAGTAGTGAGAAAGTAATTTTCTGGCCTAATTACACCTTCGACCTCACTACAAAGTCTGTCAACAAAAGTGCCAGGTTTGATCATGATTTTTTTTGACATGTATTCACCAATCTACTTCACACAGGAGACTTTTAACAATAGCATTTGGTATTTGCAACCTAACTAAGATTTTACATTAGAGAATCAAACCTCAGTGTACTGTTGCCAATAAGTGAGTCACTTAAATCCCTTTTAGAGTTGAAAAATTATGTGATTATTAATGAACTTTACATTTTGCACTCTTTGCAAACCTACATGGCTACATTTTTTGAGATGGCCATGCAAATTATATCAAACATTAGGAAATTAATGATGAATTGGTCTTTAAAATGTTGAATGACTGCCGTCTCTAAAATTTATTTATCTGTTTTCACTCTAAAAGCCTAGTAGAGTTCTAATCTATACAACTGGCCTCTTAGGGGAATGGTGGGGTAACCTCAACCACTAAATACATTTTCTTAAATTTTTGAATCTGAGTGCTCCTGTGTTTCAGCAATATAGTAGCTTATGTTTAATTGTTCAGTTGTTAACTCGAGTACTTTCTCCAATAACTCTTTGAACAGAAGACTTTTAATGGCTGCATTAAAGATCTGCTGATGCTTTTCATAGGAACCCAAGATTTGCTCTCCAACCTGATATTCTTTCAACTTAGCCTTTTTTTGTTTTGTTTTTTTCCTCTTTACCCTTGTTGTCTTGAATTTTATTTAAAATAGTTTAATTGTCAAGGTTGTTGAAACCTTGTGTTTAGCAGAGGCTTAAGTCTGATTAGAGAAACAAGATAGCAAAAAATAACTGATTGATGTTTTTGAATTTTTGTCTCTGGTCTTTCTGATTTTAATTCCTCCATTGGTTTCTGATAAGTATTTTTCTCATTTGGGGTAGTTACACACACACACACTTATACACATTCTCACACATTAATGCGAATACAATTTTCAGTATATTAAAGTGTTAGTAATTGTTACCATCTATTGGCACTTTAAAGTCGCTCAGTCCTGTCCGACTCTTTGCGACCTCATGGGCTATACAGTCCATGGAATTCTCTAGGCCAGAATATTGCAGTGGTTAGCTTTTCCCTTCTCCAGGGGATCTTCCCAACCCAGGGATTGAACCCAGGTCTCCTACATAGCAGGCGGATTCTTTACCAGCTGAACCACAAGGGAAGCCTAGTTAAAGAATCTGCCTGCAATGCAGGAGACCCCGGTTGGATTCCTGGGTGCGTCAGGAAGTTCTGCTGGAGAAGGGATAGGCTACCCACCCCAGTATTCCTGGGCTTCCCTTGTGGCACAGATGGTAAGGAATCAACCTTCAATGGGGGAAGATCTGGGTTTGATCCCAGATCTTCCGCTACCCACTCCAGTACTCTGGCCTGGAGAATTCCATTTACTGGATAGCCCATGGGGTTGCAAAGAATCGGACACAACTGAGCCACTTTCACTTTTCAATTCCTATATGTCTTTGGGTAGTTATTATGATTTCCATTTTATAGACAAGTAAAATTTGTCACTGATTTTTCTGCTTAGCATTTTTAACCTGACTGTGAAGTTTGTCTCCCAATTCACTGTGCAACAACCATGCATTCTTATGAGCAGCTTTGTTTTCATTAATTATTATATCATGATTTTAAAAAATAGTTTTTTCACCAGTAACGCATTTTACTCTAGACATTTTTTAACAATACATTTGATGTTTATAACCTAAGTATGATTTTTGCATCTGAGAGTAAAACGTCAATGTACTGTTGCCAATATGGTGGTTTACTGTTGCCAATATGGTGATTCTCTTGCTTATTTTAAATTTGAAAAATTATGGGTGCGCCAGTGGGCTCTATATATTACTGTTTTGGCAGCAGCCTTACTTGCTTAGATCATATCAACAGTATTGTGCCATTTATGGTTACTATGTCTTGAGAGGCCACAACAGAAAGCAGTTTGACCAGATTGAATAATCAGTACTGAAAGTTATTTTCTTAAGATTGCTTGAAGGAAAGAAGATATTTAGAGAAGTCATGGGGCTTTAGGGATGCTGTCTTTGGATATTAAAAAGGATATAGATTAATTGTTCATTGTTCTAGGAGGTAGGACAAAAAGTTTCACTTATGAAAAAAAAGATTTACAGGGAAAAAAAGAAAGTATGAAAATTAGCCTACTGAGAAGCTATGTGAACCACCAGGCTTTGATATCTCACTATAAATATTTTGACTGTTGTCTCCCAGGTGTGTTATAGAGTATTTTTGTTTTTTTGCATTTAAGACAATTTCATAAGCATTGTTATTATGAGTAGTAGTAGTTCTAATTTTCAGCATGCTGACAAAATAAAAATAAATAATCTCAAGGAGTCATTTTATCTAAAACATTTTATTTTGGAAACATGTAACTTAGCAAGTTTCACAAGTATATATTCCTTTCCAGTACTATACAGAAACAATGTAACTGATGAACTAGTTTTTTGAAATCTGAAATGCACACCTTTGATTAAATCAAATTTAGATGTATAAATTTGGGTAATTTTATACATGATTGTCTATTTGAGTAACACTTCATTAATCATTCTGTTGTGCAGAAATGGCCATAACATTCCAGGGCACAGTTTAAATGATGTTCATTCTTCTTTCTTGGAGTTTAAATTAATCCTTTGGCAGATCTAGGTAACAAAATAATAAAAGCATTAAATTTTACTTCTAATACATTAAATTTAAAAGATCCCAGGGAATCAATTTTGCTCTGTATTAACACATTTTCCAGTGATTAAGTTCATATTTACTTAAACTGATGGAGCCAAAGTATTACTGTCATACTTTATAATAAACAACTATGAAACACTTATGGAGAGATTTCACAAAACTTTATTTATTTATTTTTTTTCTTTTCACTGTTTATGTTCTGTTCTGTAGTGTCTTTATATTCTTTTTCATTATTGTCATCACTCTTATTTATTATACTTTCCAAAACATTTCACATCCATCACTAGATATTTGTACTTGAATTTTCTGTTGTCATTTCAAACTTGTCCATGATTAAAACTGAGCACATTATTGTTTCTTCCATACCAAACTCAGTTGATTTTTCTGTGTTTATCTTATGGTAATTTCTGTTTTAAATAGTCACAAAGGCTAAAGAGCTGGGAGAATTCTTATAATTGCTAAGGCAATCTAACGAAACAAAAACAGCTTACACACAATATGGAATATTATTTTACAGATTCATTTAAAGTTATAACTTATTTTTTTAAGCATTTGTACGTTTTATTATCTTCCCAAAATGTTTGTGACAGGAAATGAAACTTCAGTTCATAAATGAGGCAACTGGGAATCAAATTTGTTGCTCAAGATCAGAAAAGCTAGAAAATGGCAGAGTGAAAATTTGAATGCATGACTACACATTCTTGATCTTTGTACTGTATTCACTTAAGGGGCTATTATTACCACATGACACCAATGCATGTGCTTACTTTATCTAGTAAAAATAGAATGATTTTGTTATTTATTATAACTGTAAATAAAATTATTACTAAAAATGTGTCTAATAACTAAACCTCAATTGAATATACATATTTTATGTCAGATCTGAAATACTGATACGCTATATGGTCAGAACTCTTGTTTATAATTATAACCCTTCTAACATTAAGCAGGTGACTGGACTAAATATAAGTCAGACAAAATGCCCTGCATGTAGCAACATAGCGAATCAAGCAAATTATCAAACAGCAAAGCTCATTTTGTCCTCTGGGCAATTTCTGCTGCCAGCACTTATACATCAAAACTTCACTCAATGTACGATTGATTTTATTTTATTTTGTTTATTTTTAATTCCCTACAGCAAGCTATGTTACTTTTGTAGAATGCTGTCTGCATCATTAGTTTCCTAAGAAATTATAGTTGTTTTAGTCACGGTTGACCAAAATATTATTCCTTTCTATAGACCATGGATATTGGTTCTCGGATGGGTATCACTGAGCTGAAAATGTGTAAGGCCAGTGTTTCAAATACACAGCACACAGACAGAAAGCATCAATGTTATTAGAAATGTAAGTATCTGAAGAATAATACTGTAAAATCAGACAAGCAGTGGCCATTAAAGATATTTTCCAGTTCAAGGAAAGAGGTTCAGATTAAAGTATGAAAGTCCGGTCTTAAGGCAGGAATGAATTCCAGTGTAAAATGATACATGTCTTCCTTTCACAGTTGCTTTTTATGTTGCTTTAAAACATGTCAAAATAATCCCCAACAGAGGAGCCTAAAAGGAATGTCAGCTCTGTGGTTATGTAAATCGAATTGAGTGCTTTACAGCAGGTTTAAGATTTTTATAACTCAGAAGTTGTTAACAGCCAGCTGGTTTGTATCTGTTTTTTATGGTTATTCTTGTCATATGCAGCCTCCACAATTTTTAATTATATTTTATGGTATGTGTTTTCCTCCTCTTGAATCCCTTAGCCACTCTTTGCTTCACAAGATATTTTCCACTGGGAAGGGAACAAGCACAGCGATGGGACTCCATCACTGGAAATACAGTTGTATAATTACTTACCACTAACAGCTCTATAGTGTGAAATTCAAGTAACTTTCCATCGCAAATACATAATCTTCTATTAGAGCATTAGAACTGCTTTAATGTAACAATAGCTGCTTGTAAGTTTGTGAGCTGCCCTTCCCTAGTAAGGATCAAAAACATGATGATTGTGTCGCTGTTTGTATTTCAAGTTTCTGAAAAAATGATAATATAGATATTATCTTTTTTCTTTCTTCTTTTCTTCCTTCCCTCCCTGCATCCCTTCTTCTCTCTTTATTTCCATTTCTCTCACATTCTGGGTATTCGTCCTGTAAATTGATATCTGCTTCATAGTTAAGTTCTAAACACTTTGTTTTCTAATTTTGATTACACAGAAAGATATTAACTTACTTTATATTATGGTCCAAATAATCTCATACTCTGGTTGTAAGATATTGCTACAGCCTCAAAGGTATTAATGAGGCTTCCTGAGATTTCTGAAACCCTAATTGGAGAGTTGGGCTAAATTTTTATTTTAAGGAAAATGAAGAGAGTAAAGAAAAATGTTTGGAATCTGGAAAACTAAAATAATTTAAAATGTCCACATATATCAAAGGAGGGGGTGTGTGTTTCTTTCATAGAGACATTTTCTAGAGAAATCAAATCTTTGAAACAATGCTTTGCTTTTGTATTACTTTTTTGCAAAATGAAAACATGCCAATGAACCTTAGTCTTCAAATCATAGAGTTTCCAGATTTGGGAATACAAAGATGTAAGTTTTAGACATTTAAATATCTGAATGAGAATATATTGCTGCTAATATTTCAGACAGTAAGAATATTCAGACCAAGTGAAGGAGATTAAAATAAGTAACTGTGATTTGATATTCATCACATAAATATGTACTGAATCTTTATTCAAATTTCAAGTCAATTTGATTCTGTCATAGGAGATCCATGATACATAATATGCAATGGAAACTATTTACTATCTTGTCCTTAGGATTGATTCATATAATCTGATTTTATTACCTTATAGACCATAATTAAACCAATATTATTATCACCAAACAGTATTTCCAAACATAACTTTTAGTGACTTATAGCTATACTATTTTTAAGATTCTAGTGGTAAGGTTCAGAAATATTTGAGTCATTGAAAAATTTTATACTAATGTATTTAATACTATTCATTTTTTTTCTCCTTATGACTAGGTATCTAAGTGCATTTTTATTAACTTTGTCTGGAACTATTAATATTTAGGTTCATAAGTGTTCTTTTGAAACTAAATTAAGGCCATGAGGTAGACTTTTATGTTAATTATTTTGTGATTTGGTTCATTTTGTATTACATTTGTGTGTGTGTGCGTGTTTATGCCAGAAAGCCAAATGAGCATCAGAGGAAATTATGAAAAGGGATAAAGGAGAAGTGTTTATTGAATGCCAGCTATGTACAAGGCACTAGAGTAGGAGGAGGCATTTTATATGCTGCCTGTCATTCACTTCTCATGAAAATGCTGTATAGTGCATGCAATTAGCCGGTTTTAACATAAGGAATGCAAGTCTTGAGTTAGCTAAGTTGCTCAAGGAGCCATAGCTAAGAAGTAGTGGAGGAGCATTTATTTTATATATAAAAAATAAGTAATGCCTATATATTTATCACATTCCACTCAGAAATATAAGGCTTCCCAGGTGGCGCTAGTGGTAGAGAACCCACCTGCCATTCAGGAGATATAATAGAAGATCAAATGCAGGTTTGATCCCTAGGTCAGGAAGATCCCCTGGAGGTGGACATAGCCACCCACTCCACTATTCCTGCTTGGAGAATCCCATGGGCAGAGGAGCCTAGCAGCCTACAGTCCATGGAGTCAGAAAAAGCTGGACACAGCTGAAGGGACTTAGCACACAGGCTGCTGCTGCTGCTGCTAAGTTGCTTCTGTCGTGTCCGACTCTGTGCGACCCCACAGATGGCAGCCCACCAGGCTCCCCCGTCCTGGGATTCTCCAGGCAAGAACACTGGAGTGGGTTGCCATACCTTCTCCAGTGCATGAAAGTGAAAGTGAAGTCGCTCAGTTGTGTCCGACTCTTAGCGACCCCATGGACTGCAACCTACCAGGCTCCTTCATCCATGGGATTTGCCAGGCAAGAGTACTGGAGTGGGTTGCCATTGCCTTCTCATGCACCAAGAAATACACATTGACTGTTAAGAAATGTTTGGAGAAATAAAGAGATGTTTTTGGTAAGGTAAACCAGACATGGAAGATTTAAATTAAACTTAGCCTGGTGGCTTTAAAACGCAATTAAATTAGCTATTTTTTCCAGGGTTAAGGAATTATCTACTGTCAAAAGGAAGTTTTGGCCTTTTCTACCTATTCAGTAGGCAGAAGAAAAGTTATAAACCAGTGATCAGATTAAGGAAAATAAAGTTGAAGAGAAGTATAATTAGGGCACTTGAAGAGGAAAAATATAGAAAGAAGAGGAAATGAGCAAGGTTTGTCATAGATATAGGAAGTCTGACTCAAGATTGGTTTGAAGTAGTCTGTCTAGTCAAGGCTATGGTTTTTCCAGTATTCATGTATGGATGTGAGAGTTGGACTGTGAAGAAAGCTGAGCGCCAAAGAGTTGATGCTTTTGAACTGTGGTGTTGGAGAAGACTCTTGAGAGTCCCTTGGACTAAAAGGAGATCCAACTAGTCCATTCTGAAGGAGATCAGCCCTGGGTGTTCTTTGGAAGGAATGGTGCTAAAACTGAAACTCCAGTGCTTTGGCCAACTCATGTGAAGAGTTGATTCATTGGAAAAGACTCTGATGCTGGGAGGGATTGGGGGCAAGAGGGGAAGGGGACGACAGAAGATGAGATGGCTGGATGGCATCACCGACTTGATGGACATGAGTTTGAGTGAACTCTGGGAGTTGGTGATGGACAGGGAGGCCTGGTGTGCTGCGATTCATGGGGTCGCAAAGAGTCAGACACAACTGAGCGACTGAACTGACTGACTGACTCACCAGTGATGTCAAAGATAATATGAAACTGAACTGAACAGGATGAGAAGAAGAAAGAAGAAAGAACAATTTACTTCCGAATAAAAACCTATATCCTAAATACTGAATAGCTTAATTTTTAAAAAAGTTGTTAATGATAAACTTTGAAGTGTGTCACAGAAGTGTCAAACTCTTTGAATTATCTGCCAATTAAAATTTACTTTTTAATCTTCTTCCTTATTTATGTGCTTCATAAAAAATGTGACCCTTCCAGAATTTTTCCTTAATAACTTTTTTCTTTGACTCACTAATTTAAACCAGAGTGACATTTAATAAAGTTTTCTTGAGAACATGAATGAAGTTCAAATACCAACAAGTTAAAGCAAACAAAAAAAAGGAAG
This sequence comes from Neotragus moschatus, assembly GCA_006410615.1. Lineage (NCBI taxonomy): Eukaryota > Metazoa > Chordata > Mammalia > Artiodactyla > Bovidae > Neotragus > Neotragus moschatus. The sequence continues at coordinate 929,231 of SJYA01001806.1, forward strand.
GAAAAGAATGAAATAGTATTCTTATTTAAGACCACTGTTATTCAGAGCACTAAAGAGTTTAAAATCTTGTCTCTAAACTTTCCTTTTCTGGGGGTTAAGAAAGAGTTATCACCAATGTCAGCTTGCTGTAAGAATTTAACAAAGAATAACTTGATTTTCAAGGGATAACATTTAATTGGGAGATAAATTTTACTCATAGGGTAATTAATAGTAATGATGATATAATAACACAGCATAGCATCATGACATATGTATCATACAAGTGGGGCAAGCGATAACGGCTTAGAAATTCAGACTGTATCCTCAGAGCTATAGCCATCAGAGAAGGCTTCTTGCAGAAAGGAAAACATTGTTTTCAGTTGTTTCAAAGGAACAGTTTGAAAAGTTTTTAATTTTGCATATTTAACTTTTCTTTAAAGTTGACTAAGCTACAGTACAGGTCACATTCCACACACATACACACACACACACACACACACACACACACACACACACATATCAGTGCTAACATATGGAACCCCAGAAGAATGAGATGTCTTTACACATGGAAAGTAGGAGGTACTATTTAACAGGAGATAAACCTCCTGATTTTTCTCTAAGCTTATGATCCTTTATTCTTCCTTCAGTTCAGTTGCTCAGTTGTGTCCGACTCTTTGCGGCCCCATGAATCGCAACACGCCAGGCCTCCCTGTCCATCACCAACTTCCGGAGTTNGTCTTTACACATGGAAAGTAGGAGGTACTATTTAACAGGAGATAAACCTCCTGATTTTTCTCTAAGCTTATGATCCTTTATTCTTCCTTCAGTTCAGTTGCTCAGTTGTGTCCGACTCTTTGCGGCCCCATGAATCGCAACACGCCAGGCCTCCCTGTCCATCACCAACTTCCGGAGTTCACTCAGACTCATGCCCATCTAGTCAGTGCTGCCATCCAGCTATTTCATCCTCTGTCATCCCCTTCTCCTCCTGCCCCCAATCCCTCCCAGCATCAGAGTGTTTTCCAGTGAGTCAACTCTTTGCATGAGGTGGCCAAAGTACTNAGCCCACCAGGCTCTGCCGTCCCTGGGATTCTCCAGGCAAGAACACAGGAGTGGGTTGCCATTTCCTTCGTGGCTTTGTAGTAGAGCCTGAATTCAGGCAGGTTGATTCCTCCAATTCCATTCTTCTTTCTCAACTGAATTTCTTGAAACTAGCACAATCTTTTTTTTTTTTTCAGAATGATGCATGTTACTTTTTATGTGATCTTTTTAATACACTTAAATTCAGTGTAACCAGTAACATCAGTCAGTTCATTCACTCGGCCGTGTCTGACTCTTTGCGATCCCATAGACAGCAGCACACCAAACTTCCATGTCCATCGCCAACATCTGGAGTTTGCTCAAACTCATGTCCATTAAGTCAGTGATGCCATCCAATCATCTCATTCTCTGTCGTCCCCTTCTCTTCCTGCCTCCAATCTTTCCCAGCATCAGGGTCTTTTCCAACGAGTCATTTCTTCACATCAGGTTGCCAAATTATTGGAGTTTCAGCTTCAACATCAGTCCTTCCAATGAATATCCAGGACTGATTTCCTTTAGGATGGACTGGTTGGATCTTGCAGTCCAAGGGACTCTCAAGAGTCTTCTCCAGCACCACAGTTCAAAAGTATCAATTCTTCGGTGCTCAGCTTTCTTTATAGTCCAACTCTCATATCCATACATGACTACTGTAAAAGCCATAGCTTTGACTAAATGGACCTTTGTTGGTAAAGTAATGTCTCTGCTTTTTAATATACTCTAGGTTTTTCCAGTGGTGTTTCCAATGGTTTTTCCAGTGGTGAAATGAACTGAACTAGGTTGGTGATAGCTTTTCTTCCAAGGACCATGTATCTTTTAATTTTAATTCTAGTCTCTACTCTCTAAATATTAATATTTCAATAGTTATACTAAATATTACATTATTTCTAATCTTCCATTTTTTAAACTTTTAATGTTATAGTGCAGTAGAGTTGATTAGCAATGTTGTGATAGTTTCAGGTGGATAACAAAGGGCCTTAGCTATACATACACATGTATTCAATTCTTTCCCAAACTCCACTCCCATCCATGCTGCCACATAACATAGACCAAGTTCCCTTTTCTATCCAGTAGACCCTTGCTGGTTATTCATTTTAAATGCAGAATTGTTTACATGTCCATCCCAAACTCCTTAACTATCCCTTACCCTTATCCTTCCACCCTGGTTACCATATGCTCATTCTCAAAGCCTGTGAGTCTGTTTCTATTTTATAAATAAGGTTGTTTGTATATTTCCTTTTGCACTCTGCGTATAAGGTATGTTATAAAATCTTTCTCCTTCTCTGTCTGAAGTATACTTTTAACACATCTTTAAATGCTGAATGTAGCCTGACGTCAGAATTCAGCATCCCTGTATCTCTATGTCTCAAATTGCTATTTGAGCCTTTTTCATACTCTTCGTTTTTCTGCTGAAACAGCTTATATGATCTCGCGTGTTGCTGACTTTTTCCATAAGAGCCTTTAACGTGTTAATCATAGTCATCTAAATTCTAATAGTTTCAATAATCCCTGTCGCAGTCTGATCCTGAAGACTACTGTGTCTCTTCAGATGGTGCTATTTCTTCCCTGTTTGTACACTTTGTAATACTCCATTGACAGCCAGAAGCATTGTATGGTACTCAGATAAATAATTATGCTCCAGGATAAGCACACACTTCCTTCTGCTGGGACTTTGCTGTGTGGATTTGTGTTTATCTGCTTAGGAGTCGGGCTGGGTTGTGAGTGTTCTGTTGCTGCGGTTACCCTCGGTGCAACGGAGGCTTCCAGTCCCTCTAGCAATGAATCCCTATGGACAGGACCAACCACAGAGGGGTTTCCGCACTGTCTAGTCTGGGTTTGACCTTAGGTCCTCCCCAGAGAAAATCCATCTCTTGCAGCTCCCCTGATGTATTCCACTTAAAGCTTGTCAGTGTGGTTGCAGGGCAGGGAAGGGTGCATTCATTATGTGATGTTCTGACGAAGCCTCAGAACTAGGAAAGAGCACTGTCACCCAGAATTTCTTCTGCTTCTTTTCTGGATTTAATGTTGAACCTAATACCTACTCCTGCACCTAAGCTGAGGTAGAGATTTTTTCTTTCCTTTCTTTCCCTCTCTTAACTACAGTGATTTTTCACTATGTGCTCAGCAGTGTTCTCAATAGTTTTACTGCCTTTCCTCCTTCAGATTAAGGCTTTGGCTCCATATAAAGAAATATGGAGGGATGTTTCTGGGCAGAATTGTCTCAGAGACTGCAGTTACACTCTCCTAGTTCTACATGGGAAATTTTCCAAGGGCTCTCCACAGTATTCCTTGTGAGCACCAGGTGTGGGCAAACCCACAATGAGGAAAAACCTGCAAGAGGATCCAAATCCCTCCACATCTGTAGCCAATAAGGCTGCACACCCAGGCTGGCCCAGAGTAATCCATCAGCAGTTGGTTAGAAATGTCGGGTTGAACCTTCCCCTGGGCTAATATGGCCTTGATGATGTCTTTCCAGTAAGAAAATCCCTAGGTCCTGCTTCTCCTCTCTCTTTCTAGATTTCAGGTTAGCTGTTTGCTGTGTAACATCAATTTTCAGATAATTCCAAGAAACCTTTATAATTTACTGTTTGTCCAGCTTTTCACTTGTTCAGATGGAAGTAGCGAATGCTCTCTCCTTGACCAGACTCCAGGTAGTGCCTTCTGAGTCCTCTTCTCATCTAGCCCTCCCCCCTCAGCCCCTGAAGACTTGGACAAACACTGACATAGTTTCTAACAGCTCAAGGCTGCCCAACAGAGAATTGACTGTTTGTCCCAGCCCACACCTGAGATGGGGCTGCTGTCCCCTGCCCCCGCCTCCAGAAGTGCCAGGTAGAAACCTTTGTGTGTCACAGGTCCAGCACCCCTTCCCACTTTCTGTAACTTTTCACTTCCTTGATGCTTTGGATCCCCTGGTCACCCCATTCCCCCCCTCCTTTCTTTGCCTTAAAATGCCTGTCACCTGTCCACAGATCACAGTTGAGTTCAGTTCATTGAACCTTTCCCTACTGCAGGAGTTACTGCCCATTAAGATTTGCCATGATGACTTTCCCTGCCTCGGGCTTTGTTGATCTTTACAGGAGTAGCACTCTTTCCAGCCCTCTGTATTTCTGAGCTGAACCTGAAAGTCTGAATTATAACATGGGTTTATGTGCACTTAAATACAATGCTTTTCTTATGTATAAGAACCTCCTGTATTCCATACAGATATCCTTGACTACCCACTCAACAGCCTGAACAGAGAACCTTCAATTGTCTTGAATGTGTCTAACTGCAGCCCTGAAACATAAGTGTTTTATTTCTGAGAGTATCTAACTGAGCTGCCAAATAATGTATGAATATAAATGAGACAGAAGGTCTGAATTCCTTAATCTCAGTCTAAAGAGTCAGTTTTCCTGGTAATTCCTTGTTGTAGAAGTTGAAAGTTGTCCTTATACTTACCTAATAACTTTTCATTTTCTAACTAATACAGAAAAGTGAAGCTTTATACCTCTTGAACATAAAGGAAATTACTTTTATTTTATTCCCAAGATCTGTCAAATTTAGCTTTCCAAAGCAATGCAGAAGAGTTATATCTCTCTGCATATTTACTGAGAGCCAAAACCTTAGACTTGTGTTTCTCACATTTGAGTGGCTCTCAGAAGCACAGCGGTTGATGAAGTAAAATGCCACTTCAGTGACTTGTGCATCTAAAGCAAAATGCTTTCTGGGAAGTCAACTGAAATGCTTTTGCTACTGATGTGATCACTTTTATGTTGGAACTATAAAGTTAATAAAAGCACAGTGGAGGGTAGTCTACCATGCCCTTTGTTTTATTTTATCCAAGGGGAGCCTAACTTTTGCAGTTACAGTAAAGTATGGTGCTGTTTCCATTATAAATTCCAATTTACATGACTTTATAGCATAGCTCTGAGATTTCAAGACGGACTCCAATTTCCAAAGCAGCATCAGCCCAGGAGCAAGATTGGAAATGGCTTGTCCCTGTTATAAAATTCAAAGGACGGGAAATATGAAATAGGAGTTTTCTTGACTGCATTCCTTTTTCTCTGATAAAATACATACCTATAACTGAAAATATATGCTAGCATATTGAATACAGTATTGAAAGTCATTTCTGTTTATTGTGTGCTGCCAGGCCCTTGAAAATGATGTGAAGATAATGGCTTGCATAATAATAAAACTTTGAATAGCCTCAAAAACAGTCAATAGCAAAAATCTTATTTTCTCTTAAATTCAACAACATAGTAGCTGAAGAAAAATTAGAATAGGTCGCATAATTATAAATAGTGCATTATAATTATTATTAAAATGCATTATTAAAATCTATGACTATGAACAACAAATAACACATTATTAGGGTAAAATACTAAGCTTGAATAAAGAATATTCAATTTCAGGTACTAAACCATACATATGGAGAAGGCAATGGCACTCCACTCCAGTACTCTTGCCTGGAAAATCCCATGAGTGAAGGAGCCTGGTAGGCTGCAGTCCATGAGGTCGCTAAGAGTCAGACAGGACTGAGCAACTTCACTTTCACTTTTCACTTTCATGCATTGGAGAAGGAAATGGTTACCCACTCCAGTGTTCTTGCCTGGAGTATCCCAGGGACTGGGGAGCCTGATGGGCTGCTGTCTATGGGGTCACACAGAGTCGGACACAACTGAAGTGAATTAGCAGTAGCAGAAACCATAGATATCTAAATGTGTGGTGCTCTACTGAACATCGAAATTGAACTGGATTGGAAAGGCTAAGAAAATAAGACTCTGATAATTTTAATAGTCGACATAACGGTCAAATATGCAAAAATAAAAACTCCACCAAGTCTATCCCTTATGCAAAATCCAAATTATTCTAAAATTAATGATAAACATACTTAAAAATGGGAGTGAAACTAAAATTATGAATGTAGTTTTATAATTACTCTTTTAGGATTGGATTTGGTATATGAAATCACTTGAAATACTGTATTCTTCTCTACTGTTTATTAATTTCATTTGTGAGAAAGCAATACTTACACACTAATTTGTCAATCTTGTGTCTTCCTTTCAAAAATATACATTAGGGACATCCTTAGTGGTCCAGTCAAGTGGTTAAAATTCACCTTCCAATGCTGGGGATGTGGGTTTGATTCCTTGCCAGATAACTAAAATCCCACATGCTACAGAGCAGCGAAAGCCACATACCACAAACAGAGAACATGTGTGCACATCTAGCGAAAACCCATGTGCTTCAGTGAGATGCCCACATGCTGCAGGGAAGACCAAACTCAGTTAAAAAAAAAAAGAAAGAAAGAAAAAAAGTCATATATATAATATTAATGGATGGCAGACAAACCAGCATTATTCTGTGGTTCTGTCTACTGGATTGTTGGTATAATGAAGAATACCCTGAGTAGTTATTATTTACTAATTTATATGGAGACATAACCTTGCTTTCCTTTTCATCCTCTTTTTGTCGTTTTCTCAGATACTCAGAGTAAGTTTTGGAAGAATCATCCTGATATTTTCACTTTAATTGAAAAATTTAATTTTTAATCCCATCCAAAATTAGTTGCTTCATTTGGAATTCAGAAGCATTTACTGTACATAGGTTAATAGTGTTTAGCATTTGTATTAAAAAAAAAAAAAAGTAGAATTCAGAAACATAGAATTCTGAGTCCAGGTGGAATTTTCCAAGAATACAAATATACGTAATTGACTTATTAGAAAATAATGAAAAGGAAGTAAAAATGAGCATCTTTCTTCAAGGACTCAGAGAACAAATTTAGCAGCAGTCCTATACATTTATACTTGGATTAGTCACCATGTATGCAAATAAGTATACAAATAATCTCTAATTCTACATATGTTGGTAGCTGTATCATCATTGCTATTGTGGCCAAGTGAAATTTAATTTTAAATCATATATGTTAATATAATAGCTAACTAGGACTCTTTCATGGAGAAAGCAATGGCAACCCACTCCAGTACTCTTGCCTGGAAAATCCCATGGACAGAGGAGCCTGGTGGGCTTCAGTCCATGGGGTCGCCAAGAGTAGGACATGACTGAGCAAATCACTTTCACTTTTCACTTTCATGCATTGGAGAAGGAAATGGCAACTCTCTCCAGTATTCTTGCCTGGAGAATCCCAGGGATGGCAGAGCCTGGTGAGCTGCTGTCTATGGGGTCTCATAGAGTCGGACACGACTAAAGTGACTTAGCAGCAGGACTCTTTCAAATCAGGCTTCCCCAGTGGCTCAGAGGGTAAAGCGTCTGCCTATAATGAGGGAGACCTGGGTTCGATCCCTGGGTCGGGAAGATCCCCTGGAGAAGGAAATGGCAACCCACTCCAATACTCTTGCCTGGAAAATCCCATGGTCTGAGAAGGCTGGTAGGCTATAGTCCATGGGGTTGCAAAGAGTGCCATGTGACGGAGTGACTAGGAATCTTTCAAATTAGGAAAAACTATTTCCTATTTCTAATGTGCATTTCGTTTTTAAAACATAAAGTCATGATATCACCGCCAGGAGAGTAGTCCTCTGCAACATTTTTAAATGTTTTGTAAAACAAGAGAAAGAACATTGCATTTCCTATGGCAAGACATTGAAAAGAACAAAATCCTAAAGGGTATTTGTAAAGCACCATAGCTGCTGTAATGAGTGTGACAAATTGTTCTCAGCACCACAGTGGATGAGAAAGCAGACTCCCTGAGCTGCAGCAGGGCAGTCAGGAACCTCAGGCTGCTATTTCATGCTCTGAAAAACACCATCTCTGCTTATTTCTAGAAAAGTGTTAGGAGCTTCTTCTCCCAGAGGGTGCTCATCCACCATCCTCCATGATGGCCTAGGGGGTGAGACCACTTCCAAGTGAGAAGGGTTCATCTGTTTGATAGAAGACACTCTCAGTTCTCCTTCTATGAGCTGAGAAGATAAATTTGTACAGTGTTGGAGGCTCCCCTTTTCTCAGATTATGGTAACTTAGTGAGAGTTGGCGCAACTAATCTAAGGTCAGATCACAGGGGCAGGCACCAGTCACTAGACTTAAAGCCTCCTTTCCAGTGATGCTCCTTCCTGGTTCTGGACACTTTCCTAATTACACAGTCACTTAACTCCCTTGCCCTTCGCCCTATAATTATGGAGAGCATGAATGGGGTGGGTCTTTTTGAGGAAATACTGGCTAGGGGTCATGCAGACCACCTATATCTGACATGAAATGCTAGCTGTAAAAATGTCAATAGATTGTGGACCCTGTATCACTTCTTTACCTGTTGATGTCTCTTTTTCTTAGAAACTACATTTTTAAAATTTCTATATTGAGAATTATATGAAAATATCAATCTCTCAGGCAGTATAATTTTAGCTAAAAAAACATTTTCTACAATAGCACAATCATATCCATTTCCCTCTACTATATTTGGAAAAAAACAATTATTTTTAAGAATACTCTTATTAGAAATTATCCTAGTTTCAACATATTAGCATTTTTTTTCAAGTTTAAATTACAGTATTGTAAGCGGCCATGCATAATGACATACCCCTACCCAGAGTCACAAAGTTGAGTAGATGAGAATCTATTAGTATTAAGATGAAAAGAATTGCCTAGGTCACTGCCACATGGAAAAAGTCAGGAACAAAGCCATAACAAATATCACAGCATCCAATATCACTGAGGAAAGTAGACTCAAAAATCAATAACAAGATTCTGGCAAACAAAATCCAACAGCAGATTAAAAGGCTCATACATTGTGATCAAGTGGGCTTTATCGCAGGGATCTAAGGATACTTGAATATACCCAAATAAATCAATGTGAGAAGCCATATTAACAAATTCAAAGATAAAAATCATATGATCATCTCAATAGATGCAGAGAAAGCTTTTGACAAAATTCAATACCCATTTATGACAAAAACTATCCAGAAAGTAAGCACAGAAGAAACCTAAGTCAACATAGTAAAGGTCTTACATGGCAAACCCACAGCAAAAATTATTCTCAATGGTGAAAAACTGAAAGCATTTCTCTAAGTTAGGAACAAGACAAAGGTACCCACTCTTGCCACTGTTATTCAACATAATCTCAGAAGTCCTAGCCATAGCCATTAGAGAAGAAAAAGAAATTAAAGGAATCCAGATTGGAAAAGAAGTAAAACTCTCACTGCTTATAGATGACATGACACTATACAGATAACACCCTAAAGATGCCACTAGAAAATTACAAGAACTAATCAATGAAGATTGTAAAGTTGCAGGATATAAAATAAATACACAGAAATTGCTTGCATTCCTATATACCGTCAATGAAAAATCAGAAAGAGAAATTAAGGAAGCAGTCACATTCACCATTGCAACAAAATGATAAAATACCTAGTAGTAAATCTATCTAAATAGACAAAAAACCTGTTTTCAAAAAACTGTAAGAAGCTGATTAAAGAAATCAAAGGTGATACAAATAGATGGAGAAATATACCATGCTCTTGAATTGAAAGAATCAATATAGTGAAAATGAGTATTCTACTCAAAGCAATCTACAAATTCAATGCAATGCCTATCAAACTAACAATAATATTTATCACAGAACTCGAACAAAAATTTCACAGTTTGTATGGAAACACACACACAAACCCTAAATAGCCAAATCATCTTGAGGAAAGAAAAAATAAAAAATAAAAACAGAGCTGGAGGAATCAATCTTTCTGACTTCAGACTGTGCTACAAAAACTAGAGTCATCAAGATAGTATGATACTAGCACACACACGCAAAAAGCAGAAATAGATATCAATGGAATAAGATAGAAAGCCCAGAGATAAACTCATGCACCTATGGACACCTTATATTTCACAAAGGAAGCCAATCACAAAGGGGGCAAGAATACCATGGAGGAAAGGCAGCCTCTTCAATAAGAGGTGCTGGGAAAACTGAACAGCTATATGTAAAAGAATAAAATTAGAACATGTCCTAACACCATGCCAAAAAATAAACTCAAAATGGATTAAAAACTTAAATGTAAGACAAGACAAAGAAAATATAAAGCTCTTAGAGGAAAACATGGGCAGTACACACTTTGACATCGATCACAGCAAAATTCTCTTTGACCGCCTAATGTAATGGAAATAAAAACAAAAATAGACAAATGGAACCAATAAAACTTAAAAACTTTTGCAAAGCAAAGGAAATAATAAACAAGACTAAAATACAACCCTCAGAATGAAGAAAATAATGGCAAATGAAAGAACTGACAAAGGATTAATCTCCAAAATATATAAGCAGCTCATCAATAGCAGGGAAAAAAAAAAAAAAAACAGTCCAATCAAAAAATAGGTAGAAGATCTAAACAGACATTTCTGTGAAGTAGAAATGCAGATCTAAATAAACTCATGAAAAGAAGTTCAACATCTCTCAGTATTAGAGAAATGCTAATCAAAACTACAATGAAGTATCAACTCATACCAGTCAGAATGGCCATCATAAAAAACACTACAAACAATAAAAGCTGGAGAGGATTTGGAAAAAGAAAAAAAAAGGAACCCTTCTACATTATTGGTGGGAATGTAAACTGATAAAGCCATTATGGAGAAGAGTATGTAATTTTCTTAAAAATCTAGGAATAAATCCACCAAATGACCCAATAATCTCACTAATGGGCATATGCCCTGAGAAAGCTACAATTCTAAAAGACACATGTACCACAGTGCTCATTTGAGCACCATTACAATAGCCAGGACATAGAAGCAGCCAATGTCCATTGTCAGAGAAACAGATAAAGATGGCATGGTACATATACAAAATGGAATATTACTCAACCATAAAAAATAATGCATTGGAATCAGTTCTGATAAGTAGGATGAACCTAGAGCCTATTATACAGAATAAAGTAAGTCAGAAATAAAAAAAAAACACAAATATCATATTTTAACACATATATTTGGAATCTAGAAAAATGGTATTGGTGAACCTATGCACAGGGAACAAATGGAGACATAGATGTAGAGAATGGACTTGTGGACACAGTGAGAGAAAGAGAGCGTGGATTGGATGTAGAAAGTAGTATCAATGTATATACACTACCATGTGCAAAAAAGAAACTGGTGAGAAGTTGCTATACAACACAGGGAGCCCAGCCGGGTGCTTTGTGATGACCTAGAGGGGTAGGTTAAACAAGGGGGAGGGAGGCTCAGGAAGGAGAGTATACATATAATTATGGCTGATTTGCACTGTTTTATGGCAGAAACCAACACAACTTTGTAAAGCAATTTTTGTTTAATTTAAAAATAAATTTTAAAAATTCAACCCCTCAAAAAAAGAATAGGTATATGTATAACTGAATCACTCACTTTGCTGTACACCTGAAACTAACACAAATTGTTAATCAACTATACTCCAACATGAAATAAAAATTTTAGCACTAAATCAAATAATAAAAATCTTTCTTATAAACCAGTTGCTCTAGGGTCTGGCATAAAGTGAAGCCCTGCTTATATGCAGAGTACATCATGAGAAACGCTGGGCTGGAAGAAGCACAAGCTGGAATCAAGATTGCTGGGAGAAATGTCAATAGCCTCAGATATGCAGATGACACCACCTTTATGGCAGAAAGTGAAGAGGAACTAACATGCTTCTTGATGAAAGTGAAAGTGGAGAGTGAAAAAGGTGGTTTAAAGCTCAACATTCAGAAAACAAAGATCATGGCATCTGGTCCCATGACTTCATGGGAAATAGATGTGGAAACAGTGGAAACAGTGTCAGACTTTATTTTTTGAGGCTCCAAAATCACCGCAGATGGTGACTGCAGCCATGAAATTAAAAGACGCTTACTCCTTGGAAGAAAAGTTATGAACAACCTAAACAGCATGTTGCAAAGCAGAGACATTACATTGCCAAAAAAGATTCATCTAGTCAAGGCTATGGTTTTTCCAGCGGTCATTATGGATGTGAAAAAAGAAAGCTGAGCGCTGAAGAATTGATGCTTTTGAACTGTGGTGTTGAAGAAGACTCTTGAGAGTCCCTTGGACTGCAAGGAGATCCAACCAGTCCATTCTAAAGGAGATCAGCCCTGGGATTTCTTTGGAAGGGTAATGATGCTAAAGCTGAAACTCCAGTACTTTGGCCACCTGATGTGAAGAGTTGACTCATTGGAAAAGACTCTGATGCTGGGAGGGATTGGGGACAGGAAGAGAAGGGGACGACAGAGGATGAGATGGCTGGATGGCATCACTGACTCGATGTACATGAGTCTGAGTGAATTGCAGGAGGTGGTGATGGACAGGGAGGCCTGGCGTGCTGCAATTCATGGGTTCGCAAAGAGTTGGACACGACTAAGCAACTGAACTGAACTGAACTGAATGAAGTTCAGTTCCACTTACTTCTTATATTTGTTATTCTTTATTACTTAATATTTGTTAATAACTGTCAAGGGATTTCCAGAGTTAAATATGTTTTAAATAATTTCTGTTCTTAATGCAATATTAGTTATTATTTTTATTTGTATTTATCTATCAACATGTATCTCTTAACTGGCATTAAAGGCACATAGTAAATCTGAAGTCTGGGAAATTTTTTCACAATTTAACTTTTTTAATATATTCTTAAAGGAAATGCTGGAGCCTCAGTTGGAACCCAGTGTCATTTTTCTCTCTGATCAAACCTACGCTATTGGAACACAATGAAAATTCACAAACATTAATCTTAGCAGATTTAGAAGCACCAACTCTTGCCATAGCTTATGGTTCTACTTACCTGGTACTACACTATATGAGTGTCTAGGCTTCATTTTTAATCAACTTTGCCCTATGATTCAAGAGCTCTTAAGACTTTATTTGCCAAATGTTAAAATGGACAGAGTCCTCAGGGAGTATAATAATACATACTACAAATGGAGCACTACAAAAGGAGCACTCTCCTGATTGGTACCCAACTTTCCAACTCATGTGACCCAACGTTCATGCTCAGAATTGCACCATGGATGCTTTTGTGCATGATGGTCCTTAACAAGCATTGGTTTCAAAAGCTGAAGATGAATACAAAGGGAGTTACTGTCAGGAAACATTAGAGGTTGCTAGCTGTTCTGAAAACTGCTTGAATAACTGAAAAACAGTAATTTATAAGCATGGTGCCTCAATTTCCTAATTTACAGAAAGTATTCAACAACATATTCTCTGAAGTATAGATGTATGACTGACATGTGACTGAGGATGTAGGGAACTTAGCACATCTCACTGATGAGCATTCATTCGTGTTGACTCTCCTCTAGTTGCTTTATATCCATTTCCTTTTTCAAATGTTTAAAGCCTGGCATTGTGGGAGCCGTACTCACTTCTCAGAAGTGCTGAGTGTGATGCCTGTCCTGATGCCATTAGGACGCCTGCGCTGGGGACTACACTTCCTCCCCAGGATGTGATGGACCCCTACGTCCTGCAGGCTCTCACACATTAGGTGTTTATGCATTTACCTTTTCTAGCTGGTTCTGAAAAGGTATGCATCTCTTTTATCAGAAAGAATTGCTACAAGCACATGAAAACAACTTGCTTTCTACTAGAGAAAGTGGAGTTTTTTCTTGTTTATATCACATACCGATTATAGCATTCTGCATTTGCATAGTATTTGGGAAAGGTGTCAGTTCAGTTCAGTCGCTCAGTCGTGTCCAACACTTTGCGACCCCATGAATCGCAGCACGCCAGGCCTCNTGTTCACATCCTCGACCCTAGGAGAACTCAATGTCTCCCAGCTGTGTGAAGTGTATTTCCCAGTAGGGAACCTAGTCCCACTTTTACGTGGTCATGCTGGTGTAAGCAGCTATCATGTTTGGAATCAAAGGTGGCCCAAGATAGCATCCTGGGGACATGTTCTTAGAATGAAGTACAGCCCAGTTTTGTCCATATGCTTCCAGGTGAGAACAGGGTTGGGTGCCCTGCTGAGAGTGATGTGCTTTGTGAATAGAATCTAGTAGGGGTGTCCAGTTCAGAGTATCAAGCTGGCCTCTTTCCCTTGTGTTTTAGGAAATCTAAAGTAAAATGGCATCTTTCCTTTCTCACAGCTTAGGTGAACCCTTTTGGTGATGTGAGAATCTATCTTATTTATGCTGTGGTGTGGAGATAAAGATATTGTAATCAAGGTCATAATAACTTTTATGCTCAGTATAGTGCTTCCTAAAAAAAATTTTTTTTTAATTAACTTTTAATTTTATGTTGGGGTATAGTTGATTTATAGTATTTTGTTAGTTTCAGGTGTACAGCAAAGTAGTTCAGTTATACATACCCACTTCAGATCTAGGGTACCTACAGACTGAAAGTGTGAGGATGGAAAGAAGTATTCCATGCCAATGGAAATCAAAAGAGTAAGCACCGGGGTAGCAGTACACATCTCAGACAAAAAAGGGAATATTAATTCAGAAGAATTCAGTTCATTTTCTTCTCTAGAAAATAATGGAAAAAAAAAAAAACTACTCATGAGTGATTATTGGTTGAGAATGTCAGCTAAATAGATAGACTTCTTAAAAATTTGAATTGCCTAACAATAGCATGAATTATTTAGCTTCTAAGTGTATTTGATTCTGAAAATAGAAGTTGTTTTTTTTTTTGGTCTAAAACAAGGCAGACAGTACATAAATAATGTACTTATTTATAGTATATTTGATTAATTTCAAATCTATGGTGAATATTGTGCACTAATGGTGAGATAATAAAGCATCATATTTTGCTAAGTAGAAGACCCAGTTTAAGAGTTATGTTTTGCAGAAACAGCTTGTCTTCTTCCTCCTTTTTGTAGTTTTACATTTAGCTAGAGAGATTGTTCACTAAGATTCAACACCTAAAGAATGCATTTTTTTATATTGTTCAAAGCTGACCTCTGCTTTTAGAAAAGTTTATCTGCACTTTTTCATCTGTTTAGAAACATACATTTTTGGTTAAGAGATCGAAGACAATCTTTCTTTGTCTTTTTTTTTCTCCTGAGCTAGGGAGGTTGAGATAAAAAAGAATGACTGCTTTAAAAGTCACACATGGCTGTAATTTAAGATTTTTTTCCTCTCATTGTCCGTAACAGTTGAAAGAAACCTTCAATGAAAGTTTATTAACTAGGCCAATGCCTGAGGCAATAAAGGTTCATTTATTACCAGTTTCTTGGCTGTTTTTCTTCTTCTATTTTTCGGTTAAACTCATAGCGTAAGATAATACTTCACAAAATTAAACCTTTGACCTTCTGTAGAGTTAAGTCTCCTTTGATTAGATAAAGTAACAATTTATGGTCCAGCATGAGGTTGCACATGAAATGAATAATGCAATAGACTCCGTGTGGACTGAGAATCTATTGCTTTTGAAAAGATGAATGCTGTTTAAAGGGGGGAAAGTCCGCTTAAGTGTGTTGTCTTTATTCAATATGCACTTTAGCAATATTTCAAAAAGCTTTACTTCCAAGATAAAGTTATGTTTGAATTTTCTAATTCTCAGAAGGAAGATGTATGGCAAAAATACTGCAAAAAGCTTTGTAATTCTTTGTAAAAATGTCTTATGAGTGATTAGGCCACACACTCCAGGTATTAACAAAGGCTGAATTATAAAATAAATAACTGCATGAGAAAAATGACCATTGCTTTTATAAATGGAGTTCTATAATGATGGGACAATTAACATAGCATAATTTGCAATAACTTGATAAGCTACTATTAACATAACTTAAATTGATATTTGATAACTTTTACCAACAAGAAGTGTGAGAAGAAAATTATATAATTATAATAATATTAGATTAGATCCTTTATTTTTAAACTAACTCATAGGAGTTCAGTTTCTGTTTATTATGAAAAAGTAACTTTTGTGAATGACAGTAATATTTTAAATTTTGTTTTGCTTAAGGTATGTTATAAATTTGAAATGCCATATGTATTGCCAGATGAGTGATTAGATATAATTTTCCAGATATATCTCTCATTTTGCCATGTACTTTTTTCAAGATTGTTTGGGTAAATTGAGAAAAGTCTCAAATCCATCAGCGAAAATATTTTATTGGAATTTCCTAGTGACTCCAGAGTTGGACTATAAAGAAAGCTGAGAGCCAAAGAATTGATGCTTTTGAACTGTAGTGTTGGAGAAGACTCTTGAGAGTCCCTTGGACTGCAAGGAGATCAAACCAGTCCATCCTAAAGGATATCAGTCCTGAATATTCATTGGAGGGACTGATGCTGAAGTTGAAACTTCAATAGTTTGGCCCCCTGATGGGAAGAACTGACTAATTGGAAAAGTCCCTGATGCTGGGAAAGACTGAAGGCAGGAGGAGAGGAGGATAACAGGATGAGATGGTTGGATGGCATCACTGACGTGATGGACATGAGTTCGAGTAAGTTCTGGGAGTTGGTGATGGACAGGGAGGCCTGGTGTGCTGCAGTCCATTGGGTTGCAAAGAGTCGGACACAACTGAATGGCTGAACTGAATGATTTCAGAATAGATACATATGATTTCAGATTCAAATTTGACATTTATTTCTTTCTTCAGCTTCATGGAAGTACAGAAATGTGTACACAACACAGGCCCATGTTTCACATATGCTGTTACGATTAGCTGGTTGTTTAAATTACTAATTGAAATGCAGAAGTTGGATGCTTGAGAGAAATGTTTTAGTTTCAGTTTGGTTCTTTTTCAATTAGCTTAAATTATTTAAGGTGAATAAATCTGCAGTGATTTAGTTTCTTTTAATAGAATCTCATGGTACAACATAAATTAGGTCAAGAGAAGCCATTGGATCAGTCCAATGACAAACTTCACTCATAAATGAAGAGATGTAAGGACAATGGAACATTTGCTCTAAATTATTATTGTTTTGAAATAAAGTGAAAGGTTTTATTGGAATGTACAAAAGAATTGCATTTCTTGCCGTATTAGAAATCAGATATATCTTTCTGTTGTAATGATTTTGCAGCAAAAAAGCAAAAAGAGAGAAAGAAGTGAATAATGTAATGCCAAATGTTGGTAATTTTCCTCGACATCCACTTGATCTTTTCCTAGGTGAGCTGGATTGATACTAATCAAAACTCAAAGGGGAAATCATTTTGAACATCGGTTCAGTTCAGTCGCTCAGTCGTGTCCGACTCTTTGCAACCTCATGAATTGCAGCGCTCCAGGCCTCCCTGTCCATCACCATCTCCCGGAGTTCACTCAGACTCAACGCCCATCGAGTCAGTGATGCCATCCAGCCATCTCATCCTCTGTCATCCCCTTCTCCTCCTGCCCCCAATCCTTCCCAGCATCAGAGTTTTTTCCAATGGGTCAACTCTTCGCATGAGGTGGCCAAAGTACTTGAGTTTCAGTTTTGGCATCGTTCCTTCTAAAGAAATCCCAGGGCTGATCTCCTCTAGAATGGACTGGTTGGATCTCCTTGCAGTCCAAGGGACTCTCAAGANTTCCCAGCATCAGAGTCTTTTCCAATGAATTAACTCTTCGCATGAGGTGGCCAAAGTACTGGAGTTTCAGTTTTGGCATCATTCCTTCAAAAGAAATCCCAGGGCTGATCTCCTCTAGAATGGACTGGTTGGATCTCCTTGCAGTCCAAGGGACTCTGAAGAGTCGTCTTCAGCATCACAGTTCAAAAGCATCAATTTTGAACATAGACAGCATTTATTTCTTGAACAATAAAGTACAAGATTGTCTCAAAATCATACATAACTAACTGGTCTAAATTACACTAAGAAAATTAAATATCATGACTATGACTACAAAAGCATGCCATGATAAAGGCTCCTGCCACCCTCTAGAGAAGGATGAATAATTTGAAGTTATGATCGAAGAGCTATATTTTTTTTGATCTTCCTTGTCACATGGAAGTATCTATTTTTCTGAATTAATCAGAATTATTCTTTTCCATAGTCCAGCTTTAAAGCAGCAACCAAAACCCTACTTTTCCAAAGACTATAATTGAGCTATCATCATTCATATTTTTCTTGAAATCATATAAGAAAAAATACATTACTTATAGGCTGAATATGGAGATTCAGTGAAATGATGGAATAAATATAAGAACCTAATGACAAAAGTGTGAAGAATATATTGCTTCAAATAGTCTTTCCATTCTTATCCTGTTGTTATTCAGTGTGTGCTTAGTTGCTTCAGTCATATCTGACTCTCTGTGACCCTATGGACCGTGGCCTGCCAGGCTCCTCTGTCCAGGGAATTCTCCAAGCAAGAGTACTGGAGTGGGTTGCCATTTCCTTCTGTATTGTTATTCCATGAACATGGCTATATACGGTTCTTAACTCAGATCCTGACCTCTATTTAGAACATGTGAATGTGTCATTATATATATATATTTATATACATTATATATAATATATTATATTTATATATATATGTTGTTGTTTAGTTACTAAGTCGTGTCTGACTCTTTTGCATCCTGTAGCCTGCCAAGCTCTTCTGTCCATGGGATCCCAGGCAAGAATATGGGAGTGGGTTGCTCTTTCCTTCTCCAGGATATTTTCTGACCCAGGGATCTAGTGTACACTTCCTGTGTTGCACGTGATTCCTTACTACTGAGCCACCAGGGAAGCCCATCTATATATGTATCACCTCAATTCAGTTCAGTCCCTCAGTCGTGTCCGACTCTTTGTGACCCTATGAATCGCAGCACACCAGGCCTCCTTGTATATGTGTGTGTGTGTATGTGTGTGTNCTAGTGTACACTTCCTGTGTTGCACGTGATTCCTTACTACTGAGCCACCAGGGAAGCCCATCTATATATGTATCACCTCAATTCAGTTCAGTCCCTCAGTCGTGTCCGACTGTTTGTGACCCCATGAATCGCAGCACACCAGGCCTCCTTGTATATGTGTGTGTGTGTATGTGTGTGTATATATATATATATAATGATGCATTTATATATGTGTGTAAGTAATATATATATATTACTTTACACACATATATAAAAAGGTTTATATTACTGCATCAAAAAAACTTTATGATTACATTGTCTCCAGTTATTTATCTCATTGGATAACTCCCACAGACAAGACTTACGTGTCAAAACAATCACTTCTCTTGTAACTTTTTCTCATCTCCTCCTCTCTTCATCAACAATCATACACTGAGAGCCCTGCATGTTACCATGATTCTAGAAAAAGAAAAAGAGAGAGACTTATTGAAGTATCAAAGGATTTAGCAGAGGATTTACATGGTGTTGAGAAAAGTAGAAAACACGTGGAAAGATTTTCCTTAGACTAAAGTGCCAATGAGGTGACTCTTTGACAGGCAATTAAATTTATGACACTGTTTTCTCTTTTCACTTATTACCTGCCTGAACTGTTACCAATATATTGATAAGTGGCCTCTTATAAAAACATCCTTTCAGAATGTTAATACTGTCAGTTACTCTCAGGTTGGTAAGAGCCACCTGCTTGGGGTCAATGCTTTTTGTAATTTGGTTTGATGACTCCTGTAGGTAGTAAGAAATATTGGGCCATAGACAAATGTAAGAACTTCTAATGCCCAGTTTAGTGGAAAATGGAATAATGAAATAAGAGCAATTTATTGACAATTCAAGACAAAGATTGCCTCTTTTTTTTTTAATTTGTCAGTTGTTCTGTATTCAAGATATAGAGAGGAAAATAATTTATTTGCTTTTCTTCTATTTCTTGTTACTCTGTATTTAAAATATAAGACTCCGGGTAATGTTATGAACAATATATTTCATCAGTAGTACAGGTTAAAAGTTTTGTGCACAAAGTTGAATGTCAATTCTAAAAGTTGAAAGTCAGTTTTAAAGTAAATCAACCCTGAATATTCATTAAAAGGACCGATCCTGAAGCTCCAATACTTTGGCCCCTCTAATAAAGAGCCGACTCATTGGAAAAGACCCTGGTGCTGGAAAAGATTGTCAGCAAGAGGAGAAGGGGGCAACTGAAGATGAGATGGTTGGATGGTGTCACTGACTCAGTGAACATGAGTTTAGGCAAACTCCAGGAGATTGTGAAGGACCGGGAAGCCTGGTGTGCTGCAGTCCATGGGGTCACAGAGTTGGACATGACTTAGTGACTGAACAAAAAGAAAGTTGAATGATCATTGTTTTCACGACAAATAGATTCTAAAATTTATAAAATGGAATCACAAATGAACATTTATATCATGTTGTTAAGTGAGTTTAACTTATACTTGTGATATTATCTGTGTGTCTATAACTTTGACTTCATATGCAATCCATAAGCTACTTAAGCAAACAGCTTTCATTTTCCTTCAATGATTCCATAGTTTACTGTATTCTGTAATTTTTTTTTTTTTTTTACATTTATGGACAGAGTCTGTGTGGGCAGTACTGAAGATGGAGTTAGGGGAATTGGGATTACTCTGTCATTATTTAATGGTGTAACTTTATAGAAATGATTAACCTACGTGCCCCTAAATTGCATCATCAGTAAAATAAAAGAGTTGCAGTAGATAAAGTCTTTCTCTTCTCTGCGTGTGACAAGTCTAGATTCCAAGTGTCTGTTAAATATTTTTCTAAAGGTGGTAATGTTAACAGATGGAGTAGAAGTAAAAGTTTTATATTCAAAACATTGTGCCAGGTTTAACTTCCAAAAATTGCATATTTTCTTATTTTAAATCATGGTAATTTAAACATTTGAATCGATTCTGTTTCAGCCTGATTCTATGGGTTAGTGTTTAGAAGTTGAGTGTTTCAAAAGCTTCCATGAAAATTTTTCAGTGATTTTACATGTGGCCAAATGAAATCCCCATGGGATTCACTCCCTCGGACTTCACTACTGCTGTTACTTTGTAAACTCTGTGAGGCTGCAGATTTCAAGCTAATCAGTAAAGAAAGCTAAGCTTGTATACTTGGTTTACTAGTCATTATCAAGATTATAATACACTTCCTGTATATTTCTCCAAATTAGTAGATTTTTTTGTTGTTAATCTAAACATTTAAAAATCTAATTTAACCAATTGAAAACTGGAAACTGGTATAATGACTGTTTATATTAACAATCTCAGAGATCAATTTTTCTTTTCTAATGTACCTTAGGAGAAAAACTCACATTCAAAATCTTCAGCCTCTCCTGCTTTACAATAAAGTTACTTATTCTAATTGCTTATCATTTCTGTTATTTAATCATTTAATGGTGAGGACAGACATATTTCAATCATAATT
Source organism: Neotragus moschatus (assembly GCA_006410615.1). Lineage (NCBI taxonomy): Eukaryota > Metazoa > Chordata > Mammalia > Artiodactyla > Bovidae > Neotragus > Neotragus moschatus. The sequence goes on from SJYA01001806.1 coordinate 950,380, forward strand.
TCCATTTAATAGAAAGTATTGAGAAATAAAATAACTGAAAATTAGTTTGAGTTTTTTAGACAGCTGGCATTTAAATAAGGATAGGAAGAAGACAGAGTGGAAAAAAGGTACTGGTGATTTCAAGTTGTTATGTTGAGCCAAGAGTTCTTCTAAGACTTGGAGTGATTTCAATTGAATTGTAATTCAGACTCATATGGAGCCTACAATGCTCCTTCAATAGAGTTTTGCAAAAAGTCTATAAGACCTGTCAGGAGCAGAAAGATTACTTCACAGTAATGACTGTTGAAATGAGCTATGCTTTTTGATGTTTTACTTTCTGAATCAAATTGTTGGACAAGATTAATTGCACACAGCGAGAATTTTAAATGAATGACTACATAAAGCATTAAGTATCTCTGTATGCCACTTGGGGGAGAAACACCTAGAAGGCTTAAATGAATAAATGAATTAATGCACAAAATGCCTGGGCTAATTTTAAAATTCCTTTACTAACTATCTTATTGAAAATAGAAACCCACTTTATTCATCTGTCTTGGTTATATTGCTCTGGTTGAGGTAATTTAATATTCTTGCTTTCTCTAATCTTCTAATTCAACAGAAGTAAACAATAGGTTTCATAAATTAAAAATACACTCTTCTGAGCATGCTTATAAGATTAAAAAAACAAGGTTGTAAACATTTATGACTGAAACAAACTAGATTGTTCAAATACTGCCATGATGTATCATGTATATCAATATGGCACTGATATCAGTTAGAATGCAAACAAGGTTTTAAATGATGTGCCCCTTCATTTCAGCTGGAGAATCCGCTTCACACCATCTGCCTATCAGATGGTTAGGAACCAGGGCTGCGTATTAATGCCACATGTTCGATTTTCCTCCTTCTTGTAATGGTTAGATTCATATTGCTAATAGCTCTGCATGGGCACTGTCGATGAAATTTCTGTGACGGTGGAGTGATGAGATATTTATAAGCCGCCTGTCTCCCTGAATAATCAGTAGGAAGAATGCCAGACATAAATAACTTATCAATTCCAGAATATTAATAATAACTACCATTGGCTAGAAATGAGTGCATGTTAAAGTGTTTTTTTTCTAAGTTTGGGTAAAGTGACAGACTCATAAAAAGTCTATCACATGGAAACTTTGAATGCTTACTATCTCTTGCTTATAACTAATTTTATTTAGCCATTAAGTCTTGGAAAATACATTTTATATGGAATGTGATGTAAAAGTAGACAACATATCAAACATTTGGAAGTCATCTTGTTGTCTTTGAAACCAAAGATCAAAGATTAGACCTTTCAAGTTAATGAGAAAATAAACAGATCAGAGAAAGAATTTGACAGCAATATGTCTCTTTTATTGATATTTATAATCTATAGTTGTAATCTACTCTTTATAACTAGGGATACTAACTTATTTGAAATAAATAGAATGGGGGTACTTTTCCCTTTTTCGAGAGAGCAGTCAGGAATGTATAACAGTATTTGAAGTATTTGAAGGCTCTTTTGATAAAATTTGAGAGCAAAAAGAAAATGCTATCTTTGCAAGGAAAAGGCTCTTAAGCAATAATAATGCCTGCTTCTCTTCCAAATGATAAACCCATGGATTGGATTTTGGATATTGAATTTGAAGTAGCAAAGGCTTTGTATCAATATAGCACAGAGTGGAAAGTTAATGATTTTATGATAACTTTGATTGACATAGACTAGGAAGTCAAAAGATTGGATAGAAGCATGATTTTCAGGTGTCCATTTGTCAAATGGCTAGATTCTCACCCTACACTGTTGGATAGCTTTTGTCATATTTGCATTTTTGTGAATAATTGAACAAATGTAAAACTAAATAAAGGTGTGCTGGACTTTATGGGTACTTGAAAATATTTACTACCATTTGCAGAGGGTTTAGCTGTTGTGTGCATTATTTTGCCTTTATTCCCCACAACACTACTGACTGGAACTGGTATCTCTGTTTTAAAGATAGGAATTTTGAAGGTTTAGGAATTACATAACTTACTGCATTATTTCATAAAAATGTTGTCTAAAGTTTGTACGACTCTTCAAAGTGTTTCTTTCAGCCACCATATGTTTACTCTTTCTGTGATAGTGAGTTTAGATGACTAGTGATTCCCATGTCAGTCACTTTTTCAAAAATAACTTTAAAAGATTTTAATGGTGCATCAAAAAATAAAAGTATTATGAAAAGAAAGCTGTAAGCCAAGATAAAAAAAATCTAACAATAGCTAGGTAAAAGATAATATAGGATTTGCTCTGAAGGAGTAAACAGAATGGAGCCCACAGTAATGAGTTTGTAGTGTTAATTCAAACGCTAATATGACAAGCTATATTTCCAAATATAGCTGTGTAAAAATATGCTCATTCTTTTGTAAGTGAGAGTTTATAAAGATCAGATAGAAAAAAAAAACTAAATATCTCTTCATGCTCTAAGGCCTATGGATTTTAACTGAAGTTTGATTCACAGTCCCTTTTCTGAGGGCCAGTATAGGGTCTAGGAATTGCACAATGTATGCATGACTTATTATCCTTTCTCTGAAGGAAAACTTAAAAAAAAAAAACCAAAAAACTGTCTTTCAATACATTATTTTATCAGTGACAGAATTTCAAGCACACATTAAAGTCTCCCCATTGATGAAGATAAAACAGGGTTTAAAATATTTAAAAATAAATTTACATTATATTTGACTACACAGTTTAGTGCATGTTTTGATGTTTGTGTATAAAATACTACAGTTGTTCTTGGGGCCTATAAAAAAGAAAATTTCAGGAAGTAAAATAGATGATTTAATCTTTCCTTAGTGGGAGAGATTCTTTATTCATTTATTTGTTTCTTCACTGTGCACGTGCACACATGCGTGCACACGTGTGCGCATGTGCACACACCCACACACACCCACACACACACACACACACACACACACACACACACACAACTGTTCCCCCAATAAGAGAAAGAAATCCGATAAAAATTCTACGGGAGTGAAGAATCAGTTACTCAAGCTCTTTGGTTAACAGTTACTGTATATTCCAAATAGATATGTCAATGTAAGCGGTTGGTTGACTTAATCACGTGCACGACTACTGCATTTATGTCACACAGAAGTGCAGCGTTACCTGGCTGGCTTCTTTGCTTCTGCTGTGCTAAACTACAGGCATAGAAGACTCAATTTTCCAAAGTCTGAACCTACAGTTCTGAGTCTGAGTCTACAGCAACGTGTCTCAATCCTGATTATTGAGTCATCCTAATTTTGTATTTTAACAAGTTTCCTTGTTGGTTCTGAACTATATTCACTTTCAAAATCCATTGCAGTGTCTTACCTTGTTGATTCTTAACTATACTCAGTTTCAAAAACCACTACCAGGCTAATAAGCTTTTATTGTAAAATGCAGCCACACTTTAATATGGTATATTATTGTCATCAAATAATCTAAGGGCAGAGAATCAACTTGTTGAAAGATAAAAATACAGATTTTTCAGTCCATCTCTCAGAAAGGAAAAGTGAAATTCGCTCAGTTATGTCTGACTCTTTGCAATCACATGGACTATACAATCCTCCCAACCAAGGGATTGAACCCAGATCTCCCATTGCAGGTAGATTCTTTACCAACTGAGCCACAAGGGAAGCCCAAGGATACTGGAATGGGTAGCCTATCCCTTCTCCAAGGGATCTTCCTGACCCAGGAATGGAACCGGGATCTCCCACATTGCAGGTGGATTCTTTACCAACTGAGCTATGAGGGAAACCCATCTCAGAGATAGATTCTGTGAATATGGCCCCAGGGAAGATCATCTTCCACTTTACCATGCCCTGCAGCTCTATTTGATATAGATTATCACTTCGAGAAACTGGATTACCTAGCTCTTAGGAGAAAAAAAAATGACTTGTTTTGTTTGGGAAGAGTTAAAAGCAGTCATAAATGCGCTGTTTCAGGGTGGGATATTGAAGGAGAATATCATGAAATCTGAATATGAGGCAAGTGGAAAGAGTTCTAAGTAGGAAAACTTACACAGGGAGAAAAAGTATATGGTAAATGTTATGGATTACCAGTGTTTACACAAGCCGACTTTTTAAAATTATTTCATGTTGGATATAGTTGATTTACAGTGTTTTGTTAGTTTCAGGTATACTGCAAAGTGATTCAGTTATACACATATATAAGCATATTTATACCTTTTCATATTCCTTCCCATTATAAGCTATTATAAGATATTGAATATAGTTCTCTGTGCCATATGCTAGGTCTTTGTTGTTTTTCTGTTTTATATACAGTAATGTGTATCCATTAATTCCAAACTCCTAGTTTATCCTTCCCCAGAGTTTCTCCTTTGGTCACCATAGTTTGTTTTCTAAGTCTGTGAGACTGTTTTGTAAATAAGTTCATTTGTATCATTTTTTATTTCCACATATAAGTGATATCATATGATATTTGTCTTTGCCTGATTTACTTTACTTATTGTGTTGATCTCTAGGTCCATGCATGTTGCACTAGCAAACCATTCTTGATTACATAGGAAGAATTTTAACACTGTGTACTCTCTATGAAACATAGACAAAACACTGGAACTTTTTTGTGAATTTGTTACACTGTTCTTTCAAAGGCAGCTTCAATAGGGAACAAAATATGCAATGGGACCTCTTTCTAAAGTGAGTGTCTATGTTCTAAAGTAAGTTTTACTAGAGGCAGCAAGCCAGAGGGGATTTGAGAATTACATTAGAGATTTGAAAGGGCTATGACAGGCCAACAGAAAGTGTAATAAATGCAGAAGTGAAGATGAGACTTTTGTAATTGTCTCCAGCAATGGAGAGTAAATGCTTATTATTAAGTTAATGAGATTTTCTGCTGTTAGTATATTTTTATTGACTGCAATATATATAAAGTGTTTTTAATGTCATGCATTGATATTGCCAAAGTGAAAGTTGCTTAGTTGTGTCCGACTGTTTGTGACCCCATGGACTGTATTGTCGATAGAATTCTCCAGGCTAGAATACTGGAGTGGGTAGCTGTTTCCTCCTCCAGGGGATTTTCCCAACCCAGGAATCAAACTCAGTTCTCCCACATTGCAGGCAGATTATTTGCAAGCTGAGGGACCAGGGAAGTCCAAGAATACTGAAGTGAGTAGCCTATCCCTTCGCCAGCAGATCCTCCTGATCCACGAATCAAGCTGGGGTCTTCTGCATTGCAGGTGGATTCTTTACCAGCTGAGCTACCAGGGAAGCCTGATATTGTCAAAATAATGCCTATATTTCTCTTGTGGCTTTCCAGGTAATCCAATTTCAGAAGCATTTTTTTCATTCAGATACAAGTTGTGCCAGGCTTTGGCTTCAGTGTTTGAGATACTTATATTAATTTGGTGTTATAACCTAGTTAGAGGAGTCAGCCCTAACTAACCCTCTGAGCAACATCCCTCTCCCCACTCTCCCCCTCCAAAAAAAAAAGTTTAAGGTAGTGAGTTTGTGTTCTCAGATTTCACATTAAAGTAACCCAAGGAGCAATAAATCCAACTCCAATATACAACTCAAAATAACCAGAGTCTCAGATGATAGAACTCAACTCTTTGTATGGTTTTAAAGCTCTGTGAGTGATTCTAATGGACAGAGAAGACAAATTCTCATTCAACAGAGCGGAGAACACAAGCTCTACTCTTGTGGAGTAGGGTGGGGAAAATAATGGCTGATTTATGTCAATGTATGGCAAAATGAGTACAGTATTGTAAAGCAAAACAAACTAAAAAATAAAAATTAGAAAAAAAAAATAAGCAAGTCTTAGGTTGATTCTTGAAGTGTTGGAGCTCTTTCCCAGGTAGATTGAGGAGTCAGAATCTTAAGCCTGCTTCCACTGAAAAAATAAAAGTGAAATGTTCGTCACTCAGTCGTGTTAGACTCTTTGTAAGGCTGTAGACTGGGCTGTACCAGACTTCTCTGTACATGGGATTCTCCAGGCAAGAATACTAGTGTGGTTAGCCATTTCCTTCTCCAGGAGATCTTCATGACTGGGGGACTGAACTTGGGTCTCCTACATTGTAGGCTTATACGGACTGTCTGAACCACTAAGGAAGCCGATTAAAGAGTCAGGATCCTGAGCCTGCTCCCTGTGGAGCCATATTGAAGCCGTCACATGATGGATGCAGGGACAGGTCTGGGGGATGGGACTAGACAGCTTTTCTAGAAAGTTTGAACACCATGTGCAGAGTCTAATTTGAAAGAGGAAATGTCAGTTAGAAGATGCAAAAGATGTCTATGTTTCTGAAGCACAGAGACCAAAAGGAACCTGGTGGAGCTGAGCACACAGGGCCTGCCAGACACATGAAGCACCCAACTTGCTCCTCAGAGCAGACATTGAATGCCAGGATTGGATTTTCATTTCCATAAGGTTATGTTGACTGCTGCATGAATCATAAGAGATTGAAAGTAGAGAAAGTAAAAGCTGTTAAGAATAATTACAATACTCCATGGAAGAAATAGCGATAGCTTGTACTAGGGAGGGCCAGTAGAGATGGAGAAAATTGGCTGAATTGGAAAGTTATTAAAGAATTAAATTTGAGGACCCATCAAACATCAAGGTGAGTTAGTAGAACTAAAATCAGCAACTGTTGCAAATGTAATAGCTTTCTTCTTGTCATCATGAAACCATACTGAAAATAGAATATTTTTAAAGTATTATAGTTATGTTAGAGCATGTATGTGTTTCATACACACAACTATCTGTTGGAATTTATATTAGAAATGTAAACCTGGGGAGAAAAATGTCAAATGGAAAAATAGAAGTGTATCATAAGTACTCTTTTCATAATAAAATTATTGGAGCATTTTTAAAAGTCAAGGGTTAATGCAGGCAGATAAGGAGAATTAGGATCTTTGAGCTGAGGGGGATGTGGTCAGCTCATCATATCCTGCAAGAGTCATAGCTAAGACTGGGCTTGACGTATTAAAGTAAAAACTAGAACACAAGGCCTGCCTAATTTTTGCTAAACATAATGTGGCATTCGTCACACAATTTATATTATTTAATCCTTCTATTATCCCTTTGTGAATAGGATGACTTCACAGATGAAGAAAACATACTTAAGAAGATTTTATAGCTCATGTAAGGCCATATCATGCATAGTTATGTTTCATGCTACTGAGCTTGATTCAGATCTACCCAATAATAACACTCATATCTCAAGTTGTAGCTTTTCTCTTTTACTTGCATACTATGCAACAAGATTTACCTGCTGCATAAATCAAAGATAAAGATGTGTCATAAATTGGAGATGGGACAACACCAGGCAATAAAGGGAAAGGACAAGTGGGATGTTCACACTGGTGACAAGGCGAATTGAGGAAGAGAGATTTTCTGGGAAACACAAACAGAATTTTAAGAGAACAGGAAAGAAAATGTTCTGAAACATCTTTGAAGGAAATGAGTAACTGGGGAGTAAATTCAATCATAGGAAGAGGAGAGAATCAGTTCAATTTGGGACTTAAATGGCAATAAGTGTTCAGTTCAGACCCAGATGAATTCCTTTAGTTCAGACCAGTGCCTTTTTAGGAGGTGGTTATCAGTTTGTCATGCAAAGATCCAGTCTGAAAGTTTTGTTGCATTGGGGTGAAAGTTGTCAGAGTGTTTTTGGTCGGATCTGAAGGAAAGGTGAGGTCTTCCCCCAACCTCTAAAATAAAGCAGAGGTTTCTAGGGGAAAACAAAAACAAAACTTTCTTTAATTCCTGAGGCAGTAACTTATTTGCTGTAGTAACTAGAAGTGATGATTAGTGGGAAGGAAAAGGAGGAGAGAGGTGTTCAGTCTCTAATCCACCAGCTGCGAGTGGAGATAAATCATACAGATAAATTCAGAGCGGGCTCTGAAGCAGCCATAGCAAAAAGTATGAGGACAGTGGGAGGGTGTATCCTTTCATAGACGTCAAAGTTCTGAAGTTAAGAGAAATCGTTCACGTAGTGCTCAGACATGTCCAACTATTTGTGACCCCATGGACTATAGCCTGCTAGGCTTCTCTGTCCATGGGATTCTCTAGACAAAAATACTGGAGTAGATTGCCATTCCCTCCTCCAAGGGATCGTCCTGACCCTGGAATCGAGCCTGGGTGTCCCTCATTGCAGGCAGATTCTTTACCATCTAAGCCACCAGGGAAGCGATGAAGAATGTCAGGATGAAGTGAATTGATTAGAAGTTCACGCTGCTCTGAAACCTCTGCTGGATACCTGGAGCCTGTACCTAAAGCTGACACTTCTCTTTCTGCTCTTCCATACTGGTCTCACTGTTATTTCTAATTTCACGATCGCTCCTTTAAAAACAAAGGCTATTTATTTATTTGGCTTCATCAGGTCTTGTGGCACATGGGCTCTTTCATTGTGGTGCGCAGGAGCAGTAGCTTCCGAGTGCAGGCTCCAGAAGGTACGGGCTCAGTAGTTGCGGCACACGGGCTGAGTTGCTCCACAGTATGTGGGATCTTAGTTCCTTGACTAGGGATCGAACCACTGTCTCCTGCACTGCAAGCAGATTCTTAACCACTGGACCACCAGGGAAGTCCCCTCATGATCACTCTTACCTGTCATTTTCTTAGTGAACAGAGACAAACTGTTTGGATAAATATCATGGCATAGTGATTAGAAGGGTTGACTCTGGGACTAGAATACTGGAGGATGAGAAGAGTCATCTGGGACATTCAATGGTCTGTGAGAAAGTGCAGGCTTGAAGACACAGAGCACATGTGGGCCTTGGGGCCAAGTTCAACATAGGGGGAGTGAGGCATGAGAACAGGGAGATTTAGGGTGATTAGTTAGCTTTCCAGGTCTAGTGAAAAGCTTGGTGAATTGTTAAGCAGGTTATATTTTTGCCCTCACTAGGCAGCTGAACAGCATTGGAAGCAGGCAGGGAATGACATATTCAGATGGAGTTGTTTGAGAGAGAATTCTGGCCTTATTTCTACTATTATCCTTCTATGTACGAATTATGCTTCTGCTGATACTGATGTGAGAGTTTGGAGAGCATTCTGTCCATTCTATCAGTGTTCTTTCATTGGTTCATTGGGAATGAATATACTATATGAGAATATTGCATAAAGGAATCAGACACTCCAATATGTTTGTATATGTATTGTATAAAGTACATGAACTCTTATGTGAAAAATCAGAATTTGCATTACCTCATTTTTAATTTATTCTTTAAAGGTTTGACAGCAGCAGCTGCAGCAGCTGCCGCTGCTACCAATGCAGCTATCGCCGAAGCAATGAAGGTGAAAAAAATCAAATTAGAAGCTATGAGCAACTATCACGCCAGTAATAGCCAACATGGAGCAGATTCTGAAAATGGGGACATGAATTCAAGTGTTGGTAAGTTTTCTGTTCAGTGAAACTTACTGTAATCATTTTGTTACTAAGTGACTTTCTTTTACAGACCCTAGCTATTGGCTACCCATTGAAGAAGTTGTTCCTTTTAGCTTTGAAGATAGTGTATCTTTTGAAGAAGCCAATTAGCCTAACAACATGTATTCTAAATAAATAATTGACATTATTTTTAAATGTCAGAATTAGCTTTAAGCCTGCAACTCCTACTATAAGATTTTAGTTAACATATTTCATAATACAAATAAGCTTTATTAGTTAGAAATTTGAAATAATTTTGATTATACACAAGGTAAAAGAAGAACATTTACAAACAAAACCACACACTACTAAGTTTTAATTCATTGGTTACCAAGGAAGAAATGTGCCTTAGCAGCAAAACATAAACTTTAGCTTCTCATGTGCTGGCTACCAAGAATAAAAATTATGCTGATAATTAATACTTTTTGTATACAACCATTATCAATTTCTCTTATTTAAACTATGCCACTTCAGTTTCTTAATTTGATCTTTTTTGTTCTTGAGGTGTGGAGAAAAGTAAGATTATTAGCCACTGTTTAAAATAAAAGAAACAACTTTATCTTTGCAGAATTCTTTTGGGTAATTCATTTTGTCAGTAAACTTCAAGTGAGGGCTATATTTTTATTGATGATATCTTTTGTATCTCTGTTTTTGAGATACAAATTTTATCCTCACCAAATTATTTTTCGTTAAAATATAGAAATCATGCTCAAAATTTAATGTAATAGGAAAAATTTAGATGCTACAAAATATATACAAGAGAATGTATCCAGCATATATGTTCATGAGGGAGGCAATAAGTTTGGTGGTTCAATTAGATTTTCTTTTCTATGTTGCATTTTAACAGATTATCTCTTTAAATGATCATCATCTGCTTGCTTTCCCTTCCTTGATGTATAGGTATTGGTGTAGGAAGGAATGCTGTGGACTTCAGTGATAATCAGTTTCACAACAGTTCATGAGATCTTGTGCTAGATATGAGTAACATAGTAAGAAGTAATTTTAAAACACATACACAAATACCATGGCTTTAGTGATGCCAAAGTGGGATGTACAAAAGAGGAAAAAGAGAACTTTTTCATCAGAACTAGGCAAGAGAAAGAAAAGGAGCAGTGTTAATGGCTTTGATTTGAGAGCATGATAAAGAAGGTGGTAGCAATACTCAGAAGGATGGAAAGATATGTAAGAAAGCCAAAGAATGGCACAAAAATTGAAAAAAAATAAAGGAAACATCAATGTTCACATTTATGGTGCTTCTATTAAGAAGGCAGAGGGCAGTGGGTTGTTTAGGTTATAGTTTACACACTTCAATTTAAACTTTTAAAAGTTAAAAACTATTGAGGTAAAATGAAAGAGTTATAATTATCTTTTTAAAACTATTGATTGCACACAGTTTTAACATAATGGTCTTTTCCTTTGACCGATAAAGCAAAACTGAACACTTTTAAAAACAAGTAATTAGCCATTATAAACCATACTTATAATTCCAAAACATAATTTGGATTGTTTTCAAAATTTTAGGAGAGTTAAGACTTCAGTGCGGTTTATTGTTGGTAGTTGGTGTTGTGAGGAGGGACCTTTAAGTTCGCCAGTGTAATAACACTTGAACAAAACATATTGAAACTTTATACCTCTGTCAAATTTCCTGAGCAGTAGAGCAGAAACTGGCTTTGGAGAAACCAATAGGCATAAGATAAAGAGAACATAATTAGGCATTGACATGCTCTTAACATTTACTATTATGAAATAACATTTGCTTTCTGATCACCTTGTGCCTACCATAATCATTTGGATACCTAGACTATCATAATGGCTTAAACAAGAATCAGTTTAAATTTGTGTTTTAGTTGGAAAAAATCACTTTTCTTCCATTAAGGTATTTGCTTGCTAGTTTATATCGTTTCTTAGTTTTGACACGTATCATCCAGTTTGAACCAAAAATGGGTATTCATTTGAATTTTCCTAGAGGGTCTTAATATTTTGAGACTGTGTTAACATTAGTGCTACCATTAGTCCCTAAAGCACATAGATCATGTATATTATATATCTATAGTTGTTTGAGGGCAAAATGCTATCATTGTCATTTTTCTTCTATTCTCACATACCACTATCCTCTAAGAATTTTTGATTTATTATTCTTCTGGAGCATACCCCTTGCTCCCTTCTTCTTCACTTGGAGATCAGGGAAACAGAGTTTGGAGCAGGGAGCGGGTAGAGCGGGAGAAGGTACAGGGCAATGGTGAGGGGGGGTTGAGTTTGCACAGATCATAGTAGTTGCTTTAAAACGGGGCGCAGTTTTCTCTGCTTCTGAGGACAGTGCCTGCCTCTTGGTAAGTGTCTAATAACTATGACTTATACTTCTTAACTGCTATGTGACTTTGGAAAGTTACGTGAACTTTCTGAGCCGACATTCCACACCTGAAAAATGGCATAAAAAATAGTATCTACATCATGAGAATTAAAGGAAAGCATATATGTCAAGTGTTTATCATTTTATTCATTGCAATGTCTGTTTTTCATACTTTTGGTCATGTGTAAGGTTGGTTGTGTGGGTATTTTTTTTTTGCTACTGTTATTATTTCTTCCAGCTTGCCCTCTTGAAAACCACCTTCTTCCTCTTTTTACAGCCATCAACTGTTTCCTCTTGTTTCCCTTTGCTCTCTACTAGGTATTATTTGTTAAGCTTCATGCCTGTGAGGAAATTTGGGGGTGTCTGTGACATCATTTGGATTTTGTTGTGTGTCTGATTTTAGCTTATTCCAGGAACTCGAAAATAATCCTAATAGTCTCAACACTCACGGGGCACGCAGTCTAGTGGGGGACGTGGTTAAGTAAGACAGTCATAACAGGATATGGTGGATCCCCAGGAACATCAGTTAGCAGGAGGCGCTTAGGAAGTGGTATTGAATCCTATGAATTCCAGGAGGAATCCCAAGAATCTCGGAAGCTTTATATTTCAGGATACAAATATACTTGCTCTCATGAATCTATCAGCCCTTTGAAGTAGAAAAACCCCTCAGAGAGGTGCTACTTAAATGATGCATTGTTATTCTCAGCCCTGCCCAAATCTAGTGGCATTTCTGAAGTCAGTTCAGGTTCTTTTTTTCCCTTGTACTCATCTGGCTCACAAGTTCTGTTAAACGTTTCAGGTCTCTGTATGTAGAAACACTCTATTTTGCCCCCTCTTGGTTGTAAATAAAATCCTTGTTGCCCTAGAAAATAGATTTTTTTTTTTTTCTTTTGCTTGGTTTAACTTGGCTTGGTGAGGTGAGGGATGTTTTTTATTATAGATGAGTGTCTCTAGTTCTTAATATGATTTGCAAAAATTAGCCAGAAAAAAAAAAAGGTGTTTGAAGAAACCTGTGACACTGACAAATAACTATTTTACATCCCAATTTTACTTGGTAACCTTGAGCTCACATCTTTCCAACAGAATGATCACTTTAGGAAGAAGTGAGGACTTTAGGATAGACCCGAGTAAGGCATCGGCAGGCTGAGTAAAATATATGGCGTGTCGCCATTCTCCCTCATCCACAATCAATTGGATTCTTTTAGTTTAATATTTACTTGCTAAGATGAGATGCTAGTCTGCATGGTGATAAACAGTCTGCTCCTGGCATCTGAAGGTGACCTGTCAGTTCATATGGACAAATCTCCTGCTTACTGAAATGTACAAAATAAATCATTAAAGCAGGCAGGTGCTCATTCCCAGATTTAAATCACCATAGATTTATGATTTGAATTAATGCTTCATTTGGCCATAGAAATAGATGCTGAGACAAATGATATGCACTGGTTGGGGTTTCCATACTGTAGCCATCCTGATATTGATTACTGAGATGTCTTTGCAATCTCTTGTTTATATCAAGTACTATCTTGTGACAGGTTGGCTGATATAAGCTACATTGCAGATAAGAAGGAAAAATGTCTTGGATTCTTTTTAGTGGCAACACTATCCACAACATACAGACCAGATAAATTGCTATTTTTTNTCAGTAAACTTCAAGTGAGGGCTATATTTTTATTGATGATATCTTTTGTATCTTTTGAGATACAACATTTTATCCTCACCAAATTATTTTTCTTTAAAATATAGAAATCATGCTCAAAATTTAATGTAACAGGAAAAATTTAGATGCTACAAAATATATACAAGAGAATGTATCCAGCATATATGTTCGTGAGGGAGGCGATAAGTTTGGTGGTTCAATTAGATTTTCTTTTCTATGCTGCATTTTAACAGATTGTCTCTTTAAATGATCAGCATCTGCTTGCTTTCAGTTCCTTGATGTATAGGTATTGGTGTAGGAAGGAATGCTGTGGACTTCAGTGATAATCAGTTTCACAACAGTTCAGAGATCTTGTGCTAGATATGAGTAACATAGTAAGAAGTAATTTTAAAACACATACACAAATACCATGGCTTTAGTGATGCCAAAGTGGGATGTACAAAAGAGGAAAAAGAGAACTTTTTCATCAGAACTGGGCAAGAGAAAGAAAAGGAGCAGTGTTAATGGCTTTGATTTGAGAGCATGATAAAGAAGGTGGTAGCAATACTTAGAAGGATGGAAAGATATGTAAGAAAGCCAAAGAATGGCACAAAAATTGAAAAAAAATAAAGGGAACACCAATGTTCACATTTATGGTGCTTCTATTAAGAAAACAGAGGACAGTGGGTTGTTTAGGTTATCGTTTACACACTTCAATTTAAACTTTTAAAAGTTAAAAACTATTGAGGTAAAATGAAAGAATTATAATTATCTTTTTAAAGCTATTGATTGCACACAGTTTTAACATAATGGTCTTTTCCTTTGACCGATAAAGCGAAACTGAACACTTTTAAAAGCAAGTAATTAGCCATTATAAACCATACTTATAATTCCAAAACATAATTTGGATTGTTTTCAAAATTTTAGGAGAGTTAAGACTTCAGTGCGGTTTATTGTTGGTAGTTGGTGTTGTGAGGAGGGACCTTTAAGTTCGCCAGTGTAATAACACTTGNCAAGTAATTAGCCATTATAAACCATACTTATAATTCCAAAACATAATTTGGATTGTTTTCAAAATTTTAGGAGAGTTAAGACTTCAGTGCGGTTTATTGTTGGTAGTTGGTGTTGTGAGGAGGGACCTTTAAGTTCGCCAGTGTAATAACACTTGAACAAAACATATTGAAACTTTATACCTCTGTCAAATTTCCTGAGCAGTAGAGCAGAAACTGGCTTTGGAGAAACCAATAGGCATAAGATAAAGAGAACATAATTAGGCATTGACATGCTCTTAACATTTACTATTATGAAATAACATTTGCTTTCTGATCACCTTGTGCCTACCATAATCATTTGGATACCTAGACTATCATAATGGCTTAAACAAGAATCAGTTTAAATTTGTGTTTTAGTTGGAAAAAATCACTTTTCTTCCATTAAGGTATTTGCTTGCTAGTTTATATCGTTTCTTAGTTTTGACACGTATCATCCAGTTTGAACCAAAAATGGGTATTCATTTGAATTTTCCTAGAGGGTCTTAATATTTTGAGACTGTGTTAACATTAGTGCTACCATTAGTCCCTAAAGCACATAGATCATGTATATTATATATCTATAGTTGTTTGAGGGCAAAATGCTATCATTGTCATTTTTCTTCTATTCTCACATACCACTATCCTCTAAGAATTTTTGATTTATTATTCTTCTGGAGCATACCCCTTGCTCCCTTCTTCTTCACTTGGAGATCAGGGAAACAGAGTTTGGAGCAGGGAGCGGGTAGAGCGGGAGAAGGTACAGGGCAATGGTGAGGGGGGGTTGAGTTTGCACAGATCATAGTAGTTGCTTTAAAACGGGGCGCAGTTTTCTCTGCTTCTGAGGACAGTGCCTGCCTCTTGGTAAGTGTCTAATAACTATGACTTATACTTCTTAACTGCTATGTGACTTTGGAAAGTTACGTGAACTTTCTGAGCCGACATTCCACACCTGAAAAATGGCATAAAAAATAGTATCTACATCATGAGAATTAAAGGAAAGCATATATGTCAAGTGTTTATCATTTTATTCATTGCAATGTCTGTTTTTCATACTTTTGGTCATGTGTAAGGTTGGTTGTGTGGGTATTTTTTTTTTGCTACTGTTATTATTTCTTCCAGCTTGCCCTCTTGAAAACCACCTTCTTCCTCTTTTTACAGCCATCAACTGTTTCCTCTTGTTTCCCTTTGCTCTCTACTAGGTATTATTTGTTAAGCTTCATGCCTGTGAGGAAATTTGGGGGTGTCTGTGACATCATTTGGATTTTGTTGTGTGTCTGATTTTAGCTTATTCCAGGAACTCGAAAATAATCCTAATAGTCTCAACACTCACGGGGCACGCAGTCTAGTGGGGGACGTGGTTAAGTAAGACAGTCATAACAGGATATGGTGGATCCCCAGGAACATCAGTTAGCAGGAGGCGCTTAGGAAGTGGTATTGAATCCTATGAATTCCAGGAGGAATCCCAAGAATCTCGGAAGCTTTATATTTCAGGATACAAATATACTTGCTCTCATGAATCTATCAGCCCTTTGAAGTAGAAAAACCCCTCAGAGAGGTGCTACTTAAATGATGCATTGTTATTCTCAGCCCTGCCCAAATCTAGTGGCATTTCTGAAGTCAGTTCAGGTTCTTTTTTTCCCTTGTACTCATCTGGCTCACAAGTTCTGTTAAACGTTTCAGGTCTCTGTATGTAGAAACACTCTATTTTGCCCCCTCTTGGTTGTAAATAAAATCCTTGTTGCCCTAGAAAATAGATTTTTTTTTTTTCTTTTGCTTGGTTTAACTTGGCTTAGTGAGGTGAGGGATGTTTTTTATTATAGATGAGTGTCTCTAGTTCTTAATATGATTTGCAAAAATTAGCCAGAAAAAAAAAGGTGTTTGAAGAAACCTGTGACACTGACAAATAACTATTTTACATCCCAATTTTACTTGGTAACCTTGAGCTCACATCTTTCCAACAGAATGATCACTTTAGGAAGAAGTGAGGACTTTAGGATAGACCCGAGTAAGGCATCGGCAGGCTGAGTAAAATATATGGCGTGTCGCCATTCTCCCTCATCCACAATCAATTGGATTCTTTTAGTTTAATATTTACTTGCTAAGATGAGATGCTAGTCTGCATGGTGATAAACAGTCTGCTCCTGGCATCTGAAGGTGACCTGTCAGTTCATATGGACAAATCTCCTGCTTACTGAAATGTACAAAATAAATCATTAAAGCAGGCAGGTGCTCATTCCCAGATTTAAATCACCATAGATTTATGATTTGAATTAATGCTTCATTTGGCCATAGAAATAGATGCTGAGACAAATGATATGCACTGGTTGGGGTTTCCATACTGTAGCCATCCTGATATTGATTACTGAGATGTCTTTGCAATCTCTTGTTTATATCAAGTACTATCTTGTGACAGGTTGGCTGATATAAGCTACATTGCAGATAAGAAGGAAAAATGTCTTGGATTCTTTTTAGTGGCAACACTATCCACAACATACAGACCAGATAAATTGCTATTTTTTTGCTTTAAAGACTGATCTACATAACCATCTTAAAAAATGCTGCTTGGAAATTGGGACTGGGATATTGGAAAGGCAGAATTTAAAACCGGTGAACCCAAGGTCAATTTCATAGTCTCTGTAGCTGTGTTTTATCTACTTATCTTTTTTTTTTTTTGGCATCATGCACATTTTTGAGGATACTAAATTAATCACAATCGATTTAATCTAAATAAAGGAAACCTAATTTAACTTCTAGTTTTTAAATGCTATATAAATATTGACATAGTAAGCATCTCTTAATAGTTTCTCTGTTATTTACATACTTGCTAAACCTAATATCTTACTCCCTTAACTAAAGACAACAAAGGAAACGACTCTTTTAAATATAAATACATTAAATATTATTTCCAAGTACAAGCGTTTGTGGACTATAATTTACCAAGAGACAGGAAAAGACTGCATTTTTACTTCTCTTAACATTTTATTTAAGGAAAACACTATGTACACAGTTTAAAGAATACAGGAGGATTTAAGAGGGACCTTTGCCACCAGCTAATATCTGACTCATAGAACTGGTAAACAGCTATCAACAATAGTAGATTGCTTGCTTCGTAGGAAATGAGTTCATATCTATTCAAAATGTGATCTCAAAACAGATGTCCCAAGAAAATCTTATTGTTTAAACTATAGTCATAACCCCAAACTGCTGTTATTTCTTTGAGGAAGTGAAGTAATCTTAAGACTTCAGAGTTTCTCCTCTGAGCACCATGGAAAGTAGACGAGAATACCCTAACGCGGTGACAAACTGAACACATTTCAAATGCCTGAAATGTAGGATTTGTTTGCATTTTCCAAATTCTCAGTAGTTAAAAGGATATAGGAGTTTCAAGTAAAAACAAGAATTTGAGTTTGGGATTAAACAGCTGTGTGTGTTCTTCAGTGGTATTCCTTACTTCTTGCCTCTGTCCACCAACTGACAAACAAAACAATGACGGAAAAAAAACAAAAAAAGCTGGGCAGATAGATAATAAAATTATCTTCCCCATCTGACCATCCTCTTAAGTTTTTTTTGCTAGTCCTGAAGAAATAAAATATTTTACATCGTAGTCATTTCCTTTCTTCTATCTCACGTGTCTACTTGGAAAGCAAAATTAATATTGTGATTTCAGGAAAAAGTCTTGGAGACCTTGAGAAAGCAAATAAAAGGAAACTGAGAACACAGGCCACCAAGCAGAGCTCTGAAGTTGCGCGTTGGATTCTCTGCTTTGGCAATGTTAATGAACCTCAAATCCTTCCTATAATTAGATGAGGGAATTGCTTATATTTTCAAACAGATGATGCTGCTATAATGAAACGATTGACAGGGAATTTAAGAGTGTCTACAGTAGTCATTTGGTTTCTGTTATAAAAAAAGTTGAAAAAGAAGATTGGCTTTAGACATAGGTCCTGAGAGAGGTAGTAATTTACATAGCATGCTGTGACAGGTGTCTTTGTATAGGAGGAAATAAAATGGAAGACTAGAGAAATGATGGGCAGGTATAGCAATTTTTCGGGGAGGGGGTGTCCTGTGCTTTTTCTGTGTAGGTTCTTTAAAAGGGGCCGAGACTCAAGAGATGGATCCGGATTGAGTGCACAGCTGTAACTGCTGATGAGCTAATTGCTCCTTATCTCTCAGCCCCATTCATCTTCATTTTTTACCAATTACTGAGAATTATCTGTGTTCTCAGTTGGATATGAGAGTTAATCCTTTTTGGTTAAGCTGGCAGTACTGTGAGCAGATTCCAAATCGGAGGGTGAAAAAGCCAAAGCAAGCTTGCTCTAAAAATGTCTCCAGTTCAATTACAGTATCAGTGATTCATAAGAAATTTGCCATTGTTTAACAGATTAAATGTGGAACTTTTTTTTTTAACTTTCTTAATGTTTCTTTTCCTAACAATGATTGCTAAGATCCTTCTTCCTGTCTGATGAGTAAAATTTAACAATATTAACAGCCAGAGTCTTGTGAACATGGAAACAGACAAGACTTCCCTAAAAGACCAAAAAACACTGACACATGAAATGAGAAATATTTTAGAACTGATAGCTTTCAATTTATATATAAACACTTTTAATCAATGCCATTGCTGTCTGTGGCTTCTCACATGGTGAGGAAAGTATGTCCAAACATAAACCTTTTCACAAATGTCACATTAGTGGAATTTTAATGGAAGGACCACATAAGCATCTCCTAAAAGTGTAGGAACTGCCATGGTTTGTAATTCAGTTGATGGTGAATAAGCCATATGGTTCACATCATTTCCTATGTAAAAGATGTCTTCATATCCTGACACTTCCCACAAAGTTGCTTACTCCAACAATAAAAAACTAAAAAGTAGTAACCTACTCTTTTATAATTTTCAATGCATTCTTAAATATTTAATGTTTCTTTCATTTCTTCTTCATGAAATATTTTAAATAAGCTAATCTGATGTGAAAGTACAAAGAATAAATAGCTAAGACAAATTATCATTTGAAAAGCTTATAGTCTGATAAAAACAAGTCCTTCTAGATGCTTCTAAAAGCTGAGATGGGAAGCAAAGGGCAAAATATGTCAGATTTAGCTTCTAGTAATCACATTGCTAATAAGTAACTTAGATAGATCTCTCAATTTCTCAGATTTCTTATTTAATAAATAAGGAGCTTGATGCCCACTTAGCCTTTGGCTCTAAAATTCTTTCATTTTTGAAGCCTGAGAAGAAGATCAAAAGCAAGAAGTTATATTTTTTACAGTGATTTCTATAACCAAACACAAAACTGAAACAACTTAAATGTACTCAAAAAAAGGCAGATTATGTAACCATTACCTATGATGGATAAGGGTAGAAGATACTTATTTGGAATATAAGAATAAAAGAGGATCCTGTGGTAATAACGAGTCATTTTATTAAACTCATTTTCATGATTTTCTAGATAATGCTCGGCATTGTTTGCATTTTCTTGTATAACGTCACATAACATCTTTATTGTGCATACAGAAGATTAAAAATATTAGTGATCATAGCAGGGGACTATGGGAAAAATGCACTACTTAAGAATATTTGAGCATGTATTCTGACTCTACTCCTAATATGTAAATAAAATGATTAGAGTATGAGTAATAACATACACTAGTTTTCTGTATGAATTATTAAATGTATTATATGGTGTAGGTAAGCAAAATACAGAGATTTTTGTCTACTTTTTGAGTAGTGGCTGTTTCTTTTTCATAAAATTTTTTAATTTATATGGGCATTTGAAGAACTAATTAGAAAATATTAACCTAATGTCTTGGTTTTAATATTGCTTGCTCCAACTAATAACAGGATAAGAAGTAAACTAATAATATAAGCATTTAAATTAGGAAATATAAATTAAATGATTTTATCGGATGCTCTATCCTAGTGTACTCATAAAACATAAGGATATGTAGCATATATCCAGTTGGATGTGTTACATGGTAGAATGCATTGTGTTCTAGGAGACTGAGTGGATTTATGACAGCCATGTAAATATATTTTCATCAAGGAAAGCCTTACATCACCTACAGCAATGTGCTATTATGTTTATAGGAACTTCAGACATAATGTATAGTGGGAACAAACCTTTCTGTTTAAAATAACTCCAGGCCTTATTCAATCCTTTTAAGATCAGATAACTCATTTTATTCATTAATATATGATCCTCCATTATTTTCTCTTATATCTTAGTTTTATATGATTGATGACATTAAAATAACTCTTCAACTTTGTGTTCTGTAAATTATAATATTTGATGATTTAAATCTTCAAATATCTCCTGATAACCTTGTATTAGAGAACATACTCTTTGAGCTATTACTAAGGGTGTTCCTGGTTTAACATTTTGTGAGTGTGAGCACACAGTCTCTAACTCTGAGCTTGTCACCTGACCTAATATTTCACATTTGTATTACTGTGATTCTTCTCTGCAACTGTCCGAGTATTCCAAAAGTGTACAAAGACATCTGTATGAACCATGACATGTCAAATTGAATATAAAATAGAATAATAGTGATAATAAGTAAATAACATAGTAGTTGACAAGAATGTCTAAAAAACGTCAGTTCACTTAGGATGAAATAATGGGGCGTGTTCATCTTGCCAGCTCCTCACAGTCCCCTTCCCCCAAATAAACCTGGATCATTGGGAAGATAGGAAAAATAGAGGATTTAAATATGGTTTTCTTTAACAGCAGGTCATAA
>SJYA01001806.1:974020-1000617 GCA_006410615.1 Neotragus moschatus
GCATTGCAGGCAGATTCTTTACTATCTGAGGTAACAGGGAAACTTTATATACCTACCACTGTCCAAACTTATGCCTACATCAAGGGAAAAGACCAGGTTCTAGGACCTTTTTAAAATAAACATATCAAAACAAGCATCAAAATTAGAAAATTTCTTGTATCTGTTAGTAAGTGATAACACTATTTTCAGTCCTTTGAATTCCTCTTCTAGATAATACATGACCTTAGCAATTAAATAGCTAGATCTCTTGCTCTCTCACACACACACACACACACACACACACACACACACTCACTCCAGTGCACTCTCATACACACAAGTATGCATATATTTCACCTCATAAGAAACTCTCATTAACTTACTACTACTACAGGTTGAATTTGTTAAATATATATATATTTTTAATTATTTTATTTTGGAAAAATATAGAAATACTTATTTGTCTAACTTTCTACTGAGATATAATTTCAGTTTCCCTACATTTGCTCTACCAGTGGAATGTAAATGTTGATGATTAAGTTATTTTGACATGAACCGTTTTGATGCTTTGAAAAAACTCACCACAAAGCATTTGATGGTACTTTTTTTATTAATTGGATAAATGAATTGTGAGATGTGTGATTGCATGATGATGTGCTCATCTAGTTGTTGCTTTTTGCTTTTACTAATCTCTGTCATATTGGATTTATAAATGGAATGGAGTGACCTTTGAAACTGTGATGGAAATGAAGAGATAAACACAACTTGAAAGGACAAACCAATTAATATCAATGTGTTTGTTACACATACATGAGGAATTTTAATCCTTTGCTCTCTAGAGTAAATTTGTGATTTATGTATAGAGAAAAGAAATACACTTTCAGATAGTTAAGAATTTTAATCTTATTTTTCATAAGGTATATTATTTTCTATAACATCATTATATATAACACAAAATTAACTAGTTTTTAGGGCATGAAAAGTTGATATTACCTTGAAAAATTGACAATACCCCTCTTAATAAAAGGATTAAGTAAGTACCCACATACTGAAACATGCACACATATTAAGCATTTATCTAATATCATATTATATATTTTAAATAAATGCAATGTAGTCTTGATTGTAATTAATCTTTAAATAGATCTCCCTTTGTAAATTTAGACTTATAACTGATCCTCTGCCATTGCCCATAGATTGCTTTATAAATATATCCTGATTTAGGAATCATAAATAAAGCATTTATTATTTTAACCTGTTGACTTGTAATGGTCAGAAGTTTTTTTTCAAGATCAATAATATACTTGATAACATTTTTAAAATAAAATCTGAATGGCCATTTATACTTTCTTTTTCCCTCATACATTCTTTTTTTCCTTTCCTCTTTTTACCTAATTGGGCTTATTAAAAAAAAAAAAAAAGCAAGCCAGTTCTGCTGTGGTGTGAATTTTAGAACACTTGTACATTCACCCCCTTTAATGGCTTAATTATAGAATATAATCAATTTAATATACAGGTTTTGAAATATTGCCATTGATGCACAACAAGGCAAAAAGTAATACAAGCTTGACATTTTAAAACACCAGCACTGAAAGACTTCACTTCTAATTGATTTTTAAAAGAGTTCCCTGGAAAAGCGAGCTCAGAAATGTTTATAACAGCTTTGGCAATGTTCCAAAATGTTTACCACAAAGTGTAACTCAGCAGTTTCTAAGTTCTCCCATCAACTAAGAAAGATGTGTTCCATAATTGGCTTAATCTATGTTGATACTGAACCCGCAACAGAAATGTCTTTTTTTTTTTAAGACATAAATTCTCAAAATAGTTGAAAATGAGAAGTGTTTTTACTTTAGCAAAACCTGAGAGAAATTGTTAAGACATGGATAAGCAAAAAATATTTATCTTTCATATTTTTTATGAAAAAAATATATTTTCTTCCTCCTCATTTAAAAAAAATCTATGGATCCTCAAAGTTTGTTTGGTAAAATTAACAGAAAGATGATTTTTCCCTCCTTGTGGTTGATTGTAGATGTGAAAAACTTCCTTTGACAGCCAAAAAAATTAATGGACATGGTATCCATTCTATTTTAACAAGCAAGCAGCCCAAAATATGAGTAGCATTGACCACAAGCAATTACTTTAAAAGGCTATTGCTAAATATTTCAGGAAAAATGATTCCATTGACTAGTTGTTTGTCAGTTCCTGTATGTTTCCTTATTGATTGCTTTTGGATATATGGCACTGTGATTGAAAATGTTGCTAGTAATATCTTCTCTTTGTAGTACCAAACCTACTTCCTGTGATTGATGAGATAAATTTATACAGAAGTGCATATACAAGTTTATTTAGATCACTTCTTTCTAATGACATTAATTTTTTCATGAGGTTTTTTTTTTTTAACTAAGTCAGAGTAGTAGGCAACTTCGTAACTATTTTGTTCTTCTAAGTCTTCAATTATTGTGTGTTATTTTCTCTTTTGTAATTCAGCACAATGTTGTGATATTTCAAAGTACAGTCTGGCAAATGAGTCATTTATTTATTAAAGTTTCTTTTTAAAATGAAGACTTTAACATAATTGCATAACATCTACTTATTCTCCCAAGAATCTAGAGTGATTTGTGGCTTGAAATTTCCATATCATAGACTTATATGGTGCAGGCAGTTTTACATGTAGTCAATAACCAGAGATTCTGATTAGTAGGCTATAAATCACTAAAGTTGAGAAATAAAGGTGACAAAAGCAATGAGTAGAAAAGAAACAAATTGATAAAAACAGGTAAGGAAGTCATTCAGTAGACAATCTTACCTAATTTGTCAAAATAATTTATGACCTACCACAAGTTGCATCTAAGCAGTAGATTTGCATGACAGTGTTGCCCCTCAGTACCAAAATCACGTCTGTTTATCTCCAAATTTGAACTATAAAACTGTATTAAAAACAAACACGTAAATATCACATACTCTCTTTCTCACACACACAAACATATATACATACACATCCATCCATCCATATATTTTATATATATATATATATATATATATATGTCTTACACGATTCAGAACTCATTCTTTGTCAGTTTAGATTAAAGCAAAACAAAACCAAAAACCATCCCTCATGTAATGGAGTTCAACATCATTTTTGTTTTCTTAAAACCACATATAATTTCACATTATAGTCATATTTAACCTCAAATTCTAAGTTTTTGTGTATACCTAATTTTCATGCTTATAGCTTTCTGTTGATATGCCAGTTCCTTTTTCTGTCAGTCCTAAAACAGCACCAGACTTTGTTAGTAACATATAATATTTACTGCTGCTTCCTCAAAAGATGTCATTGGCAGGGATGGAGGCAGAGAGAGACGATAACAGAGAAAGAAGTGTGTGTGTGTGTGTGTGTGTGTGTGTGTGTGAGAGAGAGAGAGAGAGAGAGAGAGAGAGAGAAAGAACATTTAAGTGAAAACTTAGAGGCAACACAACTTTGTGTTTAGTGTTGAGATCACAACATTTGGTGCCTAACTGCCTGGGTGTAAAGTATTGCTCTGTTCTTTCTGTTCTTCATATGACTTTTTGGAATCTTAGCACTTTTGAGTCTCAGTTTCTCATCTGTATTATAACTATAATGATTACAAATATTTCATAAGACAGGGATTAATTGGGTTAAATTGTTAACAGTTATTAAACACAATGTGACACATTGTAAGCACTAAAGTTTATTAATTAGAAAATAGAAATAACATAATAAAGTGCATGCACACATGTATACACACATACATACAAATAACTTTTAAAATGTTGGGAGTTACTAATATTTCTAATATCTTGGCATTATTTGAAACCCTATTTCCTCCTCTACATGCCTTCAACATTCCTCACTTATCACTAGTTGATCCTGATTGAATCTATCCAAAGGGTGTTTATTGATTATTTGGAGCAATCTGAAGCTAGTGTTGTGTTCAGGAAATATACTATCATATTGCTCCACCAGTATAAAGCACATACAGATAGGAAGAACGAAGTTGTCTGTTATTTCATTGGCATTTTTTTTAAAGAAATCAATAATCAGCCTGTCAACTTTTAATTGAAAAGTTTTGCTCGTTTTATTTTTCAGACAAAATATATACTCCAACTTTAAAAACAGACATTACTTTATTCAGTGCACATAAGACTTCCTTTAATTAGCCCCTAATAAGCTTGGTTTAACTGGGATTTACGGAAGAACAGTGGTCATTAACATTAGGCAGATTAAGTCTATGTTAATTACTATTGATAGATAAAATAACGTGCAAAAGTGGTTTAAATTGTTCCTATGCTTGTGAATTGAAAATAAGTTTGAAGCTTTTAAGTGGAAGCTATATTTTATTTATAATTTAAATTGAACATTGACTCTACATGTAGACATAGCAATAAGACACATGATTTCATGGTTTAAATTTTATAGTTTCTTTATGTTTACCATGAATAAGGAATTATATTAAAATACATCATTTTAGAATATTTCCTAAGATTTATGTATAGAAGTTTTCACATTTACCTCTTTGATTTATGGTATGTGATTTTAGTTGGAAACAAATGCTTAATTATAATTAATTTCAAAAATTATTTCTATTTTAGTAATTGATAGATGCAAATGTTTTCTTCTATTTTGAGAGGAATTTTTGAATTGTGGCATTTGTCTACTAATGTTGTCTTTTCTTGTTTATTGCTCTCACTGGTGTCTATTTTCAGTATCACATTTAGAGTTTATAATAATTCACAGTCAAGTCGTGTTTGACTCTTTGCAACCCAATGGACTGTAGCCTGCCAGGCTCTTCTGTCCATGGGATTCTCCAGGCAAGAATGGCTGGAATTGGTAGCCATTCCCTTTTCCAGGGGAATCTTCCCAATCCAGGGATCAAACCTGGGTCTTCCACATTGCAGGCAGATTGTTTACCATCTAAACCACCAGGGAAGCACAATAAGTGAAGCTTACCTAGTTTTTCTCTTCTTCCTCCCTCCATGTGTCAGTTCTTAGACTTTATATCAAGAGAAATATTCCTCAGGATT
The DNA here is from genome assembly GCA_006410615.1 of Neotragus moschatus. Lineage (NCBI taxonomy): Eukaryota > Metazoa > Chordata > Mammalia > Artiodactyla > Bovidae > Neotragus > Neotragus moschatus. The sequence goes on from SJYA01001806.1 coordinate 979,043, forward strand.
CCAGAAATAGCTTATGTGTCACTCATTTCCACCTCCACTTTCTTTATTTCGTGTGTATATATATATATATATATTATATAAATGTATGTAATATATCTATACATATATTTAATGTTATTCAAAGCAGGTCAACCACCCATATAATTTTCTTGGTTTTCATTCTATAGGAAATTGTGCAATAAATGAATTAAATTTTATAGATAGAGTTAACATTGTATCCTCTGCTCTGAATGATTTGGAGTGCCCTCTTCTATTTAAGGGTTGGTCAGGATGCATGTCCTGTCCTCTGGAGAACCCTCTCCTGCAATGTTCTCCAAGTTTGCCAGTGAGAGCCAGTCAGACTGGTCCCCCACAGAGCAGGGATCCAGCGCTCACACCTGAGTGGCTTTGGAGCCGTGTGCAGAGCTGGTGTGCCTGGGTGTGTGTTTGCTTCTGCAGCCAAGAGTGTCCTGAGCAGAAGCCTGCTTTTGTAGGCAGCTCGGTGGTTTCAGAGGGCTTCCTAGGTGGCTCTAGTGGTAAAGAGCGTGCCTGTCAATTCAGGAGATAGAAGAGACACCGGTTTGATCCCTTGATTGGGAAGATCCCCTGGAGGAGAAAATGGCAACTCACACCAGTATTCTTACCTGGAGAATTCCATGGACAGAGGAGCCTGGCAAGTGATAGTCCACAGGGCCACAAAGAGTCGGATACGACTCAAGCAACTGAACCATACCACACACACTTCTAACTAAGGGCTTCTTTGGTGTCTCAGATGGTAAAGAATCTGCATGCAATGCAAAAGACCCAGGTTCAATCCCTGGTCAGGAAGGTCCCCTGAAATAGCAACCTACGCCAGTATTATTGTCTGGGAAATCCTGTGGACAGAGGAACCCAGGGGGCTACTATTCATATGGCTGCAAAGAGTCAGATATGACTGAGTGACTAAGTAGGCATGCATGCTTCTATTTGAAATTCATACCAAGAATTTTAGTATTCCTCCCAAGAGTAATGAATTGCAAATTAATACAATGTTATGGCCCAATATGGACTCTACTACTTTGGTCAGTCTTCCTCAAATTTAGAAAATAGCAACCTTTTAAAACTTTGTTTAAGCCACATGCTAAATTGTAGAAAATCTGAAACCATTCTTAATGTGGCTCCCTGCCCCTGTCTTGCATCTGCTTTCTTATGTAATACATCACTATATCTGTTTATTCTTCCTCCAGTCCTTACTTAGGATTCATTTGCCTCTTCACATTGCCTGTGGGGCAACCCACTCTAGGACCCCCTACATAGGCCACTACAATGACCCTTATCTAGTCTTCCTGATTTCACTCTTTACCTTTTATCATCTTCTCTCATTATAAAAGTTGGGCTTCCCAGGTGGCTCAGAGGTAAGAATTCTCCCGCTAAGCAGAAAGTTTGGGTCCTATCCCCAGGTTGGGAAGATCCTCTGGAGGAGGAAATGGCAACCCACTCACATCTTGCCTGGAAAATCCTATGGACAGAGGAACCTGGTAGGGTACAGTCCATGAGATCACAAAAGAGTTGGACATGACTTAGCAACCGAACAATCATAACTCATTGTGTTAATAACAGGTACTGTGATGACTGTCAGTCATAAATTGATTCATAAAATTTGTCTTTTAAAAACTTTTCATTGGCTTTTTATTTTCCATAGAGTAAAGCTCAGCTTTCTTCTAGGGGTCTGGCCTGAAAGACCCTGCATCATAAAGAATGTATTCAAATTCTCCTCTCAAATCCCTTCTGAGTTATTCTTCCTGCTTCATCTTCTCTACACACTGGGTTTTCTTCAACTATGTAACATACACATTTTCCTTCCCCAGCACTGGCCGGTGGGACTGTCTTCAGTTTGTTTGTGACTTCTGTTCATTTTCCAGTCGCTGCTTAAATGTCCGTCCCTGCATGCTAAATTTAAGTCAGTTCCCCAACTCTGCCTTCAAGTCATTCCATTCCGTACCACCCTGGTCCTTCTGTAAGTGCTTTGAGGAGTTCATAAAATCTTCATTTGTGAGTCTGTTTGTTTCATGTCTATCCAGATCCGTGAGCCTACCAGCTTCCTGAGGGCACAGCTAACTTGGCTGCACTGACTGGCACATGCTGTCAATATATGGTTGTTCCATAAATTTTCCAAGAGGAAAATTATGGGACAATGAATCTAAAAGACTGGAGCTAGTATTTGATATACAAAACCTCTGAGTATGGGCAGCAGAAAGTAGTGAATTGGAGCTGGCTCACAGATTTAATTGTCAGGTTGTCAAAAATTTTGTAAGCACATTGTTAAAAAAGTCATTATTAAAGTTTAAAAGTATACAAATACAGAAATAAAACAATGTTAATAAATACTCAAGACTTAAAAAATAAGAGACATCCTGAATGAATGTTTAATGATTGAGAGTTAGGCAAGTATACCTTTTTATACATATCCTTGTTACTGCTTGCTTTCTCTTTATTCAAGGAATTGCTCTACATTCTAATAGAATATTTCCCCCTTTTAGAGATAGGTTCAAGTTGCATTTTGTTCAATATTGGCATTCTAGGGTTTTATTATGGAAAGTTTTTATTCTCATTTTCAAATCTGCTTTTGAATTTTCATTTAGTCTGAGACATAAAATGTTAATATTATTGGCATTTGCATTTTACAGATGAGTAAATTGAATCTCAAAGGAGATCATTTCTTGCCTGACATTTTGTGACTTTTAAGATGGTATAACTGGAGGTAGGGTCTGCTGTTTTGTGTTCTTTATTCTAGGTTATCAACATAGGTAAAAGAAGGTTCATTCATTTTAAGAAATTCAGAAACATGATTTCCAGTTTAGTTTTTCCAGTACCTATTTCAAGTGACTTTGAAGACAATGTAACCTTTATGCATCTTACTTTACTAAGTTTGATTAATCACTGGGCTCACAATGAAAAGTTTTCCATTTATGTTCTCTGATCACATAATGTAATATAACATAAGTAAATGGTGTCTATGAATCATTGAAATCAACTTCCATATTATGGAGAAAGGAGGTAGGAGAGCAATTCTGAAACAAAATATATTAAAGCATTTAAATTTTTGTGGACATAACTAATTGATTATGGAGAATTTGAAAATACATTTGAGTGGGTATCCTACCAAATTTGTTATTTATCACTATCATTTTTTTTACCCTTGTCCAACAAATTGTCCCAAAAATATATTAAAAAGATCATTTGTGACTCTATATACTTTTTAATAGCTATCTTTTAATGCACCCTCACACAATTGTCCCTCAAATAATATGTTTTTGCTACATCTGAACTGTTTTACACGATATGTTTCTTGTATTATACTATAAACTCCTTGTGGCAGAGACCTTGTCTTTTTATATGGTCTATAAAGCACCATGCATACCTAGGGAATTTTATGAATAATAATAAAAAGGAGGCAAAAAAGCTTTCATCAGCAGTGTTTTATTTTGCATGTGAATTTAGGGATGAATTCATGCTATTGTCCATATTTCTGGAGAAACAGCTTCTTATATTACAAATGTGGACTATGAAGAAAGCATGTGATATTAAATCTGAAAATTTACATTGCTAGTATAGGAAAAATAAATGAAGCAATACAATTTGCTTTTTCCTGTCTGTTATAAAAATATTGCCAAGTCTGGCATGTGGTTCATAAAATCAAACATTTTCTAACACAGCTGTGTATGAGGAAATGAAATACGGCAGGTATAAGAAACCACCTGTTTGCCAGAACAGGAGTTTCAAAAAAAGATAAACAGCAGAATTTTATATGAGTCCCCGTTGAAGGTCTGTTCTACTATTAACACTAAATCCTTAACTCTTGTTCTTCAAACCAGTGTTTTACATGTGAATTGAAAGCTGAATAAACCCCTGGATGATTCGCTAAAACACCACTGGTTTTTCTGTTCAGTGTATGAGATGATATTGAATACAACTGTCAAAGATAATTTCACAACCAATTCAGTTTTAAATGCCCAAATTTCAGCAAAACACAAATTCCTGTTTATTCGGCATGGTCTTTTTCCCCTCCTTTATCTTAGTTGCAAAACTCTCATGAACTTGACAGTGTTCTCCCTTGGTGAAGAGAAAGTCTGAAATATGCCATAAATCATAGTGAGCTACTAGAGAAATTCAAATTGCCGTAAGCACAAGTGCCGAGGGACTGCTTATGTACTGCCTGAGCCATAATGCAACGCTCACAACGAGATCATTGCATCATAATCTCATTCTCGCAGTGATTTGCTTTGTGTGTAGGAGGCTCAGATGTCAGATGGAGAGAGAGAAGAGAGTGATTGTCAGGTTAGATTTCTCTCCTATTTCACATTAAACAAATGATCAAAAAAACACATCAACCTGGATTTAATGTTTCAGGAATTAAAAACTTGTCCAAAGTTTTCTTTGTATAGAACCTGTCTTGATCTGTTTCATGCAGATAGGTTTAGCACCAGAATTTCTAGGGACAATTGAGAGGCCTTTCGATATATTTTTGTTTCCTGTTGACAGTGTTATCAAATAAACAATATATTCACAATATAACCATCCAGCTTAATGAAGGGATCTATCAAACAAAATTCAAGAATATTTCTAATCAATATAAAATACTCATATTTGAAAAAAATCTTGAAAAATTGCACTTATATCCAATTGTCTTTATGTTACAGACTGACTTTTCAACCGTGCATACACATGCTGATGTACATATACATGTATGTTTCGTGACTGCCATGGATAACATGTATTTAAGACTGTGTTAGGCAACCATGAGATGCTTTTGAGTTAGTTCTTAAATACAATAGCATCCAATGACTAAAAATTAAAAAAATGAAAATAAATTTTGCCACATCTTTAATTTCTAGAAGGAGGTATAAAAAAGCATGACCTTGAGTAAAATAGTCAATATGTCACTGTCATCCCTTTCATAGACAGGACAGTAGAATACTAATGCAAAACATAGCTTAGAATATAATTTCTGCAAGCCTCTATAAAACAACAAATAGCCCTGCTTTGTAGATTGCTCTCATTTAATAATTTAGCAGATAAGGATTATCATCTCTTTCTATTTAGTGGTTAAAAATGTTTTGTCTTTTAGTCGCAAAGTCATGTCCAACTCTTTTGTGACCGCTTGGACTGACTGCAGACTGCCAGTCTCTTCTGTCTATGGGATTTTCCAGGCAAGAATACTGGAGCGGGTTGCCATTTTCTTCTCCAGGGGATCCTCCTGACCCAGGGATCTAATCCAAGACTCCTACATTGGCAGACGGATTCTTTACCACTGAGCCACCTGGGTTAAAAATGGTTTACAGACTCCTAACTTGATATTATGTTGTCCAAACTCCATCTCTTAAGCTTGGAAATTCTAGGAAGACAATCATGTCAACTGCAATACAGGACATTTTTCTCTTCTATCGGGATAGTTTTGCCACTTACTTTTATTTTATATTTTGGTAGCTCATCTGAATGAATTTCCCAGTCTTTGAAAACAAATTGAATACTGGTTTCTTACCTTTGGATTTAAGCAGAATATGTCTCTTATTTCTCTCTCATTCATAATATTCTCTAAGGGCATATTGAGGTATGTTAATCAAGATGAAAATGTTTCCTTATTTTACTAACTTAATAATGAGAATGGATTTTTAATAATGTGAATTTTTCTATCAAGATAAAAAGTCAATTTCTGAAGATCTCAGTTTACTACTTGTGTTTACTAACACTGTAGCTAATATTACATAAATTTATTTCAATCTTCAAACTAGAATAAAGGAACATTGTTTCTTATTATTTCTAATTTTTAGTCTACATGGTTCTCATCCAAGGATTGGACGCATAATAACCTACTTCATAGTTCAGTTCAGTTTAGTCACTCAGTCCTGTCCAACTCTTTGAGACCCCATGGACTAGAGCACACCAGGCTTCCCTGTCCATCACCAACTCCAGGAGCTTGCTCAAACTCATGCCCATCAAGTCAGTGATGCCATACAACCATTTCATCTCTGTCGTCCCCTTCTCCTCCTGCCCCCAATCTTTCCCAGCATCAGGGTCTTTTCCAATGAGTTAGTTCTTCACATGAGCTGGCCAGAGAATTGGAGTTTCAGCTTCAGCATCAGTCCTTCCAGTGAATATTCAGGACTGATTTCCTTTAGGATTGACAGGTTTGATCTCCGTGCAGTCCAAGGGACTCTCAAGAGTCTTCTCCAACACCAGAGCTCCAAAGCAGCAGTTCTTCAGTGCCCAGTTTTCATTATATTCCAGCTCTCACATCCATACATGAGTACTGGAAAAACGATAGCTTTGACAATATGGACCTTTGTGGCTTAGAATAAACTATTGTAGTATTGTTGCTTAACATCTCTATTATAAAATGTTACCTGCTTTAAAGAAAGGACTATTTTCTCCTTTCAAGTGTAAAATAAAGCTTTAAAAAACTAATTTTTTGATTTCTTATCTGAATTTGCATGTGGATTATAATTTCTTTCATATCTTCCTTAATTATACAGTGTGTTCTTAAAGACAGATATGGTTACAGCCCCAACCTTTGTACCTTTATATTCCCAAACTACGCTTTTACATTCCTTGATGTGTACTCAGTAAATTCCCTATCGACCATGAATCTAAAGGCTCTTGTTTTCCTAGTGGTATAGATTACTAAATAATCACTGTTAAAAAAAAAAGAATGAACTTGGCATACTCAAGCTCATGCATTTTCCTTTTGAAGAGCCACTTTGCTTAGTTCTCATTGATTCTAGAATAATTAAGTTTTAAGTTAAATTAAGGGAACAAATTTACCATATTCTTCATCTGGAATATTATTTACTATTTAACTAAACTAAGACATTAAAAATTAATGTTTCAATTGATCTTTTATATTTGAAGACCTGAGAATAAAGTTTATTTTTAAGAATCTTCCAGTTGCCATATGGTAATAAATGTTACCTTTAAGTCTAACTTGGAGTGGAAATGTCATCTGGGATGAATTTATTCTATAAAATCAGAAGTTCTGAATTGGCACCCTTGTTCTTTGAATATCACCTTGTTAGTGAGGTCCAAATATTCCATTTTTTTCTAAACAGATATAATGATATCTGGTTAAGAGCTTTAATGTGCGAAATAAATTTTAATGTAAAAACTTTTGAAACTGATATGTTTGATGTAAATGCTAGATGCATACATGATATCAGCAAGTCATATTATTCAGGAAAAATATTTTCCTGGAGTGTATGTAGAACTGGTTTGCAAGTGACTCATTCTCAGTTGAATATTACCTCTCTTAAGGATAAATTCATGATTGTATCTTACCCATAAAATAAACCTATTACATCTATTTCCTTTTGAAGAAAGGAAATACATCTATTACAAATACATTAGTTATTTCTGATTCATTATAGAAATCTTTCCTANTTCTCAGTTGAATATTACCTCTCTTAAGGATAAATTCATGATTGTATCTTACCCATAAAATAAACCTATTACATCTATTTCCTTTTGAAGAAAGGAAATACATCTATTACAAATACATTAGTTATTTCTGATTCATTATAGAAATCTTTCCTATGAATGTGGAAATTAAGGGAGTGTCATGATGTGGAGTTAATGCTTTTCATTTAATAGTTCTGGGCATCAGAGTCTTTATTTCTAAAATGAGGGAACAGATGCAATACTTTTCAAAATTTCTTGTTTAAAAAGTCTTTAATTTTGTATGACCCATGTTCCTTTGAAATGACACACCTGACAAGCTCTGTTAATTTTGTTGATATCTTATTTATCATGTTTAAACTATTCTCTACTGGCCCTGAAATAGGCCTATATATGTTATTGCTAGTAAAAAATAATATTTGTATATATTTAGTAAAATAAGTTTACCATGAGTATTTTTTCAAGAGTAATATTTTATCAAAATATTTCTTTCTGGAAGAATTAAAACACCAGTGACCAAAACTTTAAGAGATGAATCCTATTCATATTCGATGATAATTGAAATTAAAGCTGGTTTTTAAAGTCAGGTATACTTTAGTGCAATTTTTTTTATAGACTTTCTTTTTCTCAAGTAACAGTTATGTCAGAAATGCATTTATTTGAGGCACTTAGAAAAACTATTCAGTATTTTAGAATTACATGGGTTAGTAATTGTACAACCTAAATCACTTATATTAAGATAAGCATGTAAGGTGTTACGTTTTATACAAAGCAGTAATGAGCTTGTACAGTTGAATTTAAAATAGGAATTTTTAATATCAAATAGAAAGACATGCAAAGTAAGGATTAAATTATCACATTGTGAAAAAGTTATGCAGGTGAACACTTTGTTTTTGCGAGTATAAAGTATGGTCTGAATAAATCTATGAAAAGCCCTTTTTTAAGTGCAATTTTTTGCTATAATGGGTAATTTTTCCTACCCCTTATGTTTATTTTAATTTTAATGTGAAAGAAATGATCATCTCATTTTCTTTGAAAGTGGTATAAAGGTAAAACCACAAACCTCTTGAAAGAATTCCTTTGTTCTAAATCACATGAATGTTGTTGGAACAAAATTTTGCCACCTGCCAGAGGCTTTAAAAACTAAATCAAAAGGCTCACTGCTTCAAAATACTCAAACTAAAGGTAGGCTTCTAGATAAAAATGTAATGACTAGATCATTCTCATCATGCATTTATTATTGTGCAGCAGAACTGATGGCTCTTTTGCTACCTTTCAATAGGAAATAATTTATAAATAAAAATATTTAAAGCATGAATAGTTATTCTTTCATTGTAGCTGAAAAATTGAATTGGGTTGTGAAATTTAGGGTGTCTCCCTATGTTAGTATTAAAACTTTCCAAAAGGAAAAAGAGGAATAAAGGTGAAGTATTTCTAACACTAGTTAAAACAATTCAGCGTTAGCATGCTTCATTAACTGTTTGCATACAAGACAAAAGTGCTTTCTGATGAAGTGAAAATCCAACTTGGGACCAATTTTCCACAACATAAACTCAACACTCATTCTACCTCTTGATACCTTTGTAGTCACACTATCAAGAAGGTTTTTCATATCTGTCATATCAGTAACCATTTAAATACTCCTATTGTAAAGTCTCAAATCCTTGGAAATATTTCCAGTGTAGAGCATTTTCTGAGAATAAATTTCAGGTTGACACTATTTTTAAAATAAATGTGAATTAATTGCACTGGCTCTATCAAACTGGTTTAGTAAGAATTCATTCTTACCATGTAAGAAGCTTGATAAACGGTATTAAAATGGACAGCTTAAACAAAATCTTGGTTACTTTCTATTTCAAAAAAAAATTTTNTGCTAATTTGGAGGAATACCATTATCGATCATTGTGTCTGAAAACGTACCCTCACTGTTAGATATCGGACACAGTGAAGACATCCACAGTCGCTACAGCACATATTTTCTTCAGTTTGGTACCTTGTATTATCTTCAACAGCAATATTCAAAAATCACTTTCACTTACAGAAAATGAGAATCTGAAAGACGACGTCTATCACCTTCCCTCCTCCATATTCTTTTCTGGACTTTGCATGGGGTAAAAATAGGAACTTGTAACTTGTTTTCTCTATTAATGAAAGTGTAATTTAGAGTTGGTGAAAACAGTGAATCAAATCATAATTTTTCACAGTGTCATATAGCATCTGTCTCTTAATGCACTGTGAGCCAGCTTTTTTGTGTGGGGAAAACATCTTTGATAAAAACTTGAGAATTTTATGTGAATACATATGTTATTATTTGGAAATTAATGCATTTCTAGATATCTACACTATAAAATATATTTTAGTATGTTTAATGTATTCAAAAATTATGCTCAAATTTACACTAAACCAAATGCTTTAATTCCTGGAGCTTTAATACATTTCTAATTACTAAACTTGTTGGGATTACAGAAAGAAAAATTACAGTCATCCTCAAATATTTTCTATGGCAATAAAAATGTCAAGTCTTGTTATTTTATTTACATCTTTCAAAAATGAACATCTTATTTCATTAAAAGTGTGCATGATTCAAACCAGGGTATATATTCCTAGTATGAAGACTATGTTGAAGTAGTAGTTTAGTATTTTTTAAAACTGATTATTGATTCAGTGAACCAAATATTATTAAACGTGTAAAACACTAGATTCTCTTAATATACAAGCATACTCATGTATGGATTTTTCCTGAAATGTTTCGTGTTAATCAGGACTTTTATCGAATCACATTTTAAATTGGTCCACTATTTAGGTAACATTTTAATATAATGCATTTGATTAAAGTGAGTCACATCTGTAGTGGTTCTGGAATTCAAGCTGTTTTGCATAGATATCACTTCATACATGTCTATATTTATAGACTACTTTGCCAATGAAGGGTAAAACTAAATGAAATCAAAGGAAGTATTTCTGTTTACTATTTTGATTAAAATACTGGTAGGCAAAATAGTTCCTTTGAACGTCCCTTTGTTTTGACTTATTAGCAGGATATGATGTTAGAGATGATAAGATAGTGCCTTTGATGTAGGAGGAGCTGAATGAGTGAACAGCTCCACCGCCATTTGACACCTGGCTTCTCTAAGGTGTGGACTTTGACTGGTTGAGATAACTTATACTTAGAAATCAAGCTGGGGCAGAATATGTTTTTGTTGTTCTATTTTGGTTATATTACCTTGATTAATCTTAATTCCTAAATGGGCCCAAATGATTGGAAACTATAAAAACAAAATTCCTGCACTCAGATATTTTACTTTTCCAAAGTAGTGTTTTATAGTTTGGCCTCTCAAGAAATTGTCTATTCTTCTGAGTGAGTGGATAACAAAGTTGGCAGAGTTACAGTTATCACTCCGTCTTCAGTGGTTCTATGTGGCTTATTGAATATCAAAGGTGTTAAGTTCCACTGTGGAAAGTTCAAGGATTCACCTTGTTTATTTGTCTTTTAGAACACGTATTTCATTTTATTTTACTCAATAACCAGTTGATTTGAATTCAGTAATCAGTTGATTTGATGTTCCTCAATTCAATAAGTGTTTTTATCATGACTATACATTCAGGTTTTTGAGTATTTGCTTGAAATATAAAATAAATTAAAAATTAGCCAATTGGAAAATAAAATGTAAAAAATTAAATAAAGATTGTGAAATTACATGAATTTGTTTTATATTGCATTTTATATTCATTGAATATGGTAACGTTAAGCTTTATAAGTAGAATTTTCTAAAATATATTTATTACATCAGACAATTTTTGTGAACTTATCATATCGGCTCCCTCATAATCTGAGATAACAGCTTAACTAGAAGAGAGATTGACTAGACATATAATCTCAACAGTTATATTCAACAATGATAGAAATATCAGTATTTTCAAAGTTACTCTCACATTCTTTCAAACATACAAGTAGACTTTCTTTCTCCTTTATAATAAAGAAACAAAACATAATGTTCAAAATTTTATTTACACTGGACATAGTATATATCATGTATGCCACATATATAATTTAGTTTGATTAAAACAAACTTTAATGTATTACTTACAACATACAAAGCACTTCCTTCAATAGGAAATGTATATAAAATATTAGCTGTTAGAACATTTATCCCATTTATAATTGACCAACGTATAATGTTTTAAAAGTTGATATTTGTGTAAACCAGACACTATTCTATTTTGGACTTTGCATATAACAGGAAGGAGAATAAGTTACGCGCTTCCTAATAGGATGGAATTCTTCAGCTACACTATCTAGGCTTTGCAGAGAGGTGCTTTATTTTCCCAAAATAAACATTGAAAATGATGCCCAGTGCAGCCACTCAATGAACACATTTAACACTCACCAGGAGGGAGGTTTCGTGTGCTGAGCCCACTAAGTTTTAGATCTCGGAAGCGGCTTTACACCCTGTGGTGTAGGCACACTTCTTTTTGTGGAAAGTGTGCCTTTAAAATACTGCCCTCTTACAGTGACTTTAAGCCAGTGTGTTTGGAATTGTTTTTAGTCACTACACAGCGTGATAAGCATTTTGCATTTTCCTGGAGTAATTTACCATTTGCATACAGGTTACAGTGGCAGAAATGAGGGGGTGGAAAGGGAATTTGTTTGGGACAAGTAATTTCGATTTAAATCCAATAAGTCAAAAATTATTTTCAGTTTTTTCCAGAAAAAGCAACCATTATGCCATGATAGCTACACTGACATATTTGTGTACTCACATATTTAAAAAACAGAAACAAAACTGAATCTTAGGTGGAAATATACTAAGTTAGCAAAGAGAAACTGATTTTAACTTTTGTCAATTCCATAGCCATTTGAATAGATATAAATGATGCACTGTGAATAAAAAGAAAGCATGTAAGAAATAAAATATATTTTGCTGGTCAACTTGAAAACATTCAAGGAGTTTATTTTGGCATCATGGAAACAATTCTCAATGAAAACATTGTGCGTTGTGTTGTTAACTCACAGCATATGATCTCCATTTCTGCCTCCCTAGATTTCTACCCCCCCGGGATAGAAACAATGTGGACTCACACATTTATTATATTAATTAGAAATCACTACCTAATATAATTATTCTGGTAAGCACATGGTGAGTTCCGGAAATACTGACAGAATTTCTCCGTTTAATTCTGGTGTTACAAAGATTTGCATGTCTAAAACTGCCTTGATTAGATATTGTTTTTGACGACTCTTCTCAGTGTTTTACTATACGCACATTAAGCATGAGGACTTTTAGCACGTCTGAAGTAACATCTGCTCTGTCTTTTTGTTGCTGGGTTCATGGTATAATTAGCTCTATATTTCACCAAATACAATTTTGCTCCCATGGAGGACAAAGCAGCATGAAGAAAACATAAATAATTGCAGATTAGAGAAACAGAAGGCAAAGTGGGTGTAGATGGCTTTGATAAAAAAGGGTTAAGGAGAATAGAAGGTCAGCTCATTATTAAGAAAAAAAGGAGGCAGTTAAAATTAGATAGGGTCTTTGTAATTAAAGAAAACACACACAGATTTTTCTTTTAACAATGTTTCCTATTAGACCAAATAATTTAGTGACTTGCAATGCTGTAGTTTGTTTTGTACTTATTTAGGAAAACATGTTAAGAAATATACATGTTTGGATACACAAAACAAAATTTAATTATTGGAGAAGATGTTGGGAAGACATAGGAGGTTTCGTGTTCACTTTCCCAGAGTGTAAAACTTATTATTATTATTATTTTTTGATAGTACTACTTTTATACTCTCAGGTTAGCTCAGTGAAGCTGTGTAGGCTGATAATCCAATTTTACCATGCCATCAAAGAGCCATTAGTCAGTATATTTGCATGAGCTAATAGTTATTCCTTCATGTGAGAGTCATGTTAAATTTGGGACTATTCACGGTATGAAATATCTGGCTGTTTTTCATGGTCTAGCATTATACATGTTATGTAACATAATATGTAATTTACACAGCATTCATAAATAGACAAATGGTGTTATAGAATATTTTTGCAAATGCTAGCAAAGTTTGTGGTATCACTTAAAAATATGCTATAGGATTGGGGTTTACATTGAATTTCATAGGTAAGAAATGTCATTTTCCTCACTTTTTACTTTTAGACTAGAAACTATGAAACATTTGGAAATGATACTAGGGTATCAACTTTATTCAGATCAAGAAAAGTCTTCAGAAGTCTTTAAAAATATAGCAATAGTGTTCTGTTTTTGTTGTTTAAAAGAAAGATGGATGAAAGAGATTCTGATCTAACAGATAATCTTTAAAAATATAGCAATAATGTTCTCTTTTTGTTGTTTAGAAGAAAGACGGATGAAGGAGATTCTGATCTAACAGATATTTACCCAACAGTATAAAATAGGTGGAAATATAAAAACATATTTCCTATTCCATTCTATTACTGAAGCATAAAATTCATACATTAACTTAAATGATTACAAGACAAATAAAAAAAGGAAAACCCAGAAAGCAAAACAAAGTTAGTAATGAATTACTTTGTAGTGTGATGTTGAAAGGCTTCCCTTGTGGCTCAGCTGCTAAAGAATACTCTTGCAAAGCGGCAGACCTGGGTTTGATCCCTGAGTTGGGAAGATCCCCTAGAGAAGGGAAAGGATACCCACTCCAGTATTCTGGCCTGGGGAATTCCATGGACTGCATAGGCCATGGGGTTGCAAAGAGTCGGACATGACTGAGCGACACTCACTTTCTTTCATGACGTTGTTCAGCTCAGTTCAGTTCAGTCACTCAGTCGTGTCTAATTCCTTGCAATCCCATGAATCGCAGAACGCTAGGCCTGCCTGTCCATGACCAACTCCTGGAGCCTACTCAAACTCAGGTCCATTGAGTAGGTGATGCTATCCAGGCATCTCATCTTCTGTCGTCCCCTTCTCCTCCTGCCCTCAATCCCTCCTAGCATCAGAGTCTTTTCCAATGAGTCAACTTTTTGCATGAGGTGGCCAAAGAACTGGAGTTTCAGCTTTAGCATCATTCCTTCCAAAGAACACCCGGGACTGATCTCCTTTAGAATGGACTGGTTGGATCTCCTTGCAGTCCAAGGGACTCTCAAGAGTCTTCTCCAACACCACTGTTCAAAAGCATCAATTCTTCGGTGCTCAGCTTTCTTCATGGTCCACCTCTCACATCTATACATGACCACTGGAAAAACGATAGCCTTGACTAAATGGATCTTTACTGNATTCTCAATGAAAACATTGTGCGTTGTGTTGTTAACTCACAGCATATGATCTCCATTTCTGCCTCCCTAGATTTCTACCCCCCCGGGATAGAAACAATGTGGACTCACACATTTATTATATTAATTAGAAATCACTACCTAATATAATTATTCTGGTAAGCACATGGTGAGTTCCGGAAATACTGACAGAATTTCTCCGTTTAATTCTGGTGTTACAAAGATTTGCATGTCTAAAACTGCCTTGATTAGATATTGTTTTTGACGACTCCTCTCAGTGTTTTACTATACGCACATTAAGCATGAGGACTTTTAGCACGTCTGAAGTAACATCTGCTCTGTCTTTTTGTTGCTGGGTTCATGGTATAATTAGCTCTATATTTCACCAAATACAATTTTGCTCCCATGGAGGACAAAGCAGCATGAAGAAAACATAAATAATTGCAGATTAGAGAAACAGAAGGCAAAGTGGGTGTAGATGGCTTTGATAAAAAAGGGTTAAGGAGAATAGAAGGTCAGCTCATTATTAAGAAAAAAAGGAGGCAGTTAAAATTAGATAGGGTCTTTGTAATTAAAGAAAACACACACAGATTTTTCTTTTAACAATGTTTCCTATTAGACCAAATAATTTAGTGACTTGCAATGCTGTAGTTTGTTTTGTACTTATTTAGGAAAACATGTTAAGAAATATACATGTTTGGATACACAAAACAAAATTTAATTATTGGAGAAGATGTTGGGAAGACATAGGAGGTTTCGTGTTCACTTTCCCAGAGTGTAAAACTTATTATTATTATTATTTTTTGATAGTACTACTTTTATACTCTCAGGTTAGCTCAGTGAAGCTGTGTAGGCTGATAATCCAATTTTACCATGCCATCAAAGAGCCATTAGACAGTATATTTGCATGAGCTAATAGTTATTCCTTCATGTGAGAGTCATGTTAAATTTGGGACTCTTCACGGTATGAAATATCTGGCTGTTTTTCATGGTCTAGCATTATACATGTTATGTAACATAATACGTAATTTACACAGCATTCATAAATAGACAAATGGTGTTATAGAATATTTTTGCAAATGCTAGCAAAGTTTGTGGTATCACTTAAAAATATGCTATAGGATTGGGGTTTACATTGAATTTCATAGGTAAGAAATGTCATTTTCCTCACTTTTTACTTTTAGACTAGAAACTATGAAACATTTGGAAATGATACTAGGGTATCAACTTTATTCAGATCAAGAAAAGTCTTCAGAAGTCTTTAAAAATATAGCAATAGTGTTCTGTTTTTGTTGTTTAAAAGAAAGATGGATGAAAGAGATTCTGATCTAACAGATAATCTTTAAAAATATAGCAATAATGTTCTCTTTTTGTTGTTTAGAAGAAAGACGGATGAAGGAGATTCTGATCTAACAGATATTTACCCAACAGTATAAAATAGGTGGAAATATAAAAACATATTTCCTATTCCATTCTATTACTGAAGCATAAAATTCATACATTAACTTAAATGATTACAAGACAAATAAAAAAAGGAAAACCCAGAAAGCAAAACAAAGTTAGTAATGAATTACTTTGTAGTGTGATGTTGAAAGGCTTCCCTTGTGGCTCAGCTGCTAAAGAATACTCTTGCAAAGCGGCAGACCTGGGTTTGATCCCTGAGTTGGGAAGATCCCCTAGAGAAGGGAAAGGATACCCACTCCAGTATTCTGGCCTGGGGAATTCCATGGACTGCATAGGCCATGGGGTTGCAAAGAGTCGGACATGACTGAGCGACACTCACTTTCTTTCATGACGTTGTTCAGCTCAGTTCAGTTCAGTCACTCAGTCGTGTCTAATTCCTTGCAATCCCATGAATCGCAGAACGCTAGGCCTGCCTGTCCATGACCAACTCCTGGAGCCTACTCAAACTCAGGTCCATTGAGTAGGTGATGCTATCCAGGCATCTCATCTTCTGTCGTCCCCTTCTCCTCCTGCCCTCAATCCCTCCTAGCATCAGAGTCTTTTCCAATGAGTCAACTTTTTGCATGAGGTGGCCAAAGAACTGGAGTTTCAGCTTTAGCATCATTCCTTCCAAAGAACACCCGGGACTGATCTCCTTTAGAATGGACTGGTTGGATCTCCTTGCAGTCCAAGGGACTCTCAAGAGTCTTCTCCAACACCACTGTTCAAAAAAAGCATCAATTCTTCGGTGCTCAGCTTTCTTCATGGTCCACCTCTCACATCTATACATGACCACTGGAAAAACGATAGCCTTGACTAAATGGATCTTTACTGGCAAAGTAACGTCTCTGCTTTTTAATATGCTATCTAGCCTGGAGAATCCCAGTGATGGGGGAGCCTGGTGGGCTGCTGTCTATGGAGTTGCACAGAGTCGGACATGACTGAAGCGACTTAGCAGCAGCAACAGCAGATTGTTCATAACTTTCCTTCCAAGGAGTAGGCGTCTTTTAATTTCATGGCTGCAGTCACCATCTGCAGTGATTTTGTAGGACTGTGTAAAAGGAACACATGTAATACAACATAAACAATCAAAGAAATAATATATTCTTCCCATGATGTGTTTTCTTGTTTATGAAAGGGAGATAGAATATTTCTGTTCTAGTGTTTTTTTGCCTAGATGGCAAGCTTGTCACATATTAACCACTCTGATAATGCCTGAAAGACTTTCTCATCTCCCTGTGGATACCAGAAGTTCTCACCATCTTGCCTCAAGCAGGCAAAAAGGTAAAAGAGCAGAGGTGTTTGTAAATAAACCATTTCCAGAAAAGTGCAGTGAGACAACACTGTGTTATTGACCTACTGGTTCTTTGAACTGCCCTGCAGTAATACAAAGTATAAACTAAATCCTACTTTGAACCATATGTGATTATTTAGATTGGATTTTTCCTGGAATCATGGAATCTGAGTCAAAGGGACCATATAGTTCAGGTAGTTCAAGGCTTTTCAATCATAACTGCAATTTAGAATCTTCTGGGGATCTTTAAAAAATACCTGGATTTCCTTCAAACCAGCAAGCTCATAATATCTAAGAGTAGGAGTTTATGAATTGTGTATGTGTGTATTTAAACTCCAGGTGATTCCTGTAAAAAGCTAGTTTTTAGAACTGCTGAATTCTAACTTTTTATAATTTGAGACCCCTTTACATGTGTTTGTCAATATAAAGAGAAAATTGCTAGCTACCTCACATCCATCACATGATTCCACCTGCAGAAACTTTGACTATTGGACAGTGTTCATATAATTTATATACAATGACCATTGTGAACAGAACAGTCATAGAAGCATAGATATTTATATGTGACATGGATTCCTGGATTTTCATTAATGATTATAAGTGTAAGCAAATCAAAATCATATGGAAAGTTTGTGTTAAGCTAAATATATCCACTTATGCTTTGAGATTTGGGCATGCATAGTTTGAAAAGATAGAGAAACTCTCCAGTCAAGTAAGCTCAAATGGCCATTATTTCTGAATGGATATATTTTACACATGCTTTGCAGTGTTTTGAAGAGAGGCTCTGAAAATTTTGACTTGACCAAGCTAGTGAATAGAAGGATTTGAATCTACTAATGTTGATTTCAAAATCTATATTCTTTCTACAACATTGGTGTCTTTTTCACTGATCATGGGTAGTCAAGGATATCTGAATCTTTTAGTTACATTATTTAGGGTGACAAATACAGAAATAATCATATTTTCTTCTTCCGTGAGTTTCAAACAACTGATTCAGATATTGATATCTTGTTGTATGATTTTCAGCCCTACTTCAGACTTGGATTCAGTTCCTGTGTTGGGAACATCCCCTGGAGGAAGGCATGACAATATTCTTGCCTGCAGAATCCCATGGACAAAGGAGCCCAGCTATAGTCTAGGGTCATAAAGAATCAGACATGACTGAAGTGACTTAGCACACATGTGCACCTAATGCTATCAACCATGATTTGATACTCAGAATGGAAATTATAGTAAAGAGGTTTATTTGCTTTCTTATTTCATATATTTTGTATCTTTATTATTAAAAAAACTTTCTCACATTAGATTTCAGTCCTCTGCTGCTGCTGCTGCTAAGTCGCTTCAGTCGTGTCCGACTCTGTGTGACCCCATAGATGGCAGCCCACCAGGCTCCCCCGTCCCTGGGATTCTCCAGGCAAGAACACTGGAGTGGGTTGCCATTTCCTTCTCCAGTGCGTGAGAGTGAAAAGTGAAAGTGAAGTCGCTCAGTCGTGTCCGACCCTTAGCGACCCCATGGACTGCAGCCTACCAGGCTCCTCCATCCAAGGGATTTTCCAGGCAAGAGTACTGGGGTGGGGTACCATTGCCTTCTCCATTCAGTCCTCTAAATTACCTTTTTCGTGTATTAATGAAAATGAGAGTTGCTCATTCGTGTCCAGCTCTCTGCAACCACATGTACTGGCTCCTTATCCAATTCTCCAGGTAAGACTACTAGAGTGGGTTGCCATTCCCTTCTCTAGAGGATCTTCCTAACCCAGGGATCAAATCTGAGTCTCCTGCATTGCTGGCATATATATATATATATTATTTTTTACTATCTGAGCCACCAGAGAATCCCATTTGTGTTGTATATGTGTGTATAAATAAGGTTGGTCTATAAAGAAGTAATGCAACAATTCTAAAAGTTGTTTTGTAACACACATAATAATAAAATATGTAATATTAGCATAATTAGTATTAAATCAATGAGTGTGACCATTCTCACATTAATAAAGTTACTGATTTGAAATAACATAAATACAGAGAACAAGAAGGTATATCATTCGGGAGAGTTGAAGTCAATTTTATTTACCTGGACATGTAGTAAAACACATGAACAAATGTCTTAATTTATCTTTCCTGCTGTACCATTCCAGTTCAAGAATGGCATATGCTTTGTAAAATTCTTTTAAACTCAGAAGGTGGTACATAAGTAGATGGAATATAAAACTGCTATCTGTTGCTTTTGCTCAGAACAGAAAAGGGGGTAGCATTTTTTCCCCTAGAAAGCCTAGGAATTGTTTAACAGTATTTCTGCTGTTCAGGTTGTAGAGTTTATAAATCTCTTTGATGCCAGAATTGCGTTACATTTAATGAAATTTTACTCCTAATTCATTTGATTTAGCTACTCACTTGCCTCTAATTTGTGGGACAGAGAATTTCAACAATTTTGTCTGAAGTGGTATTAGATTGTTTTAAATATCTGAATAGTGCAGTTCTGTCATTCTGTTAAAACTCAGTTTTGAAAGGAATGTTCATTTTTCTCCTTATTTATATTATCAATGTGAAATTATAATAATATTGTCAAGTTTTAACTTTTACACTTAGATTTTGTGTAAATCTTATTTACACTTAGTTTTGGGCTTCCCTTTTGGCTCAGTGGTAAAGAAGGTGCCTGTGAATACTGGAGATGTAAGTTTCATTCCTGGATTGGGAAGATTCCTGGAGAAGGAAATGGCAACCCATCCTGGAATTCTTACCTGGGAAATTCCATGGATAGAGGAGCATGATGGGCTACAGTCCACAGGGTCGCAAAAGAGTCAGACATGACTTAGTTGACTAAACAACAACAGCCCTTAGATTTTAATGATAGAGTTTTATGGCTCAGGAAGGTGATATGTTTTGAGTTATATCCCCAAATAAATATTATATTTCTCCAAGTAAAAATGAGGAGAACTCTAAGACTTTCAAAGTTTAAATACAAACCCTAATTTGAGAATGAATAATTTTCAAGAATAACCAGAGGTAATTTTATACTAAGATTATTTTCCTTTACAAATGTGGCAAATTAGCAAGTTTCTGCTCCATAGTACTATTCCCACATAATTTTCACTACTGCTGAAGGAAGGTCTCTGTTGAGTTGGAAGTAGAACTATGAAAATAGGTTTTCTATTTTAAATATATGGTAAATAATAGTTCAAGTTGGAAACTGTTTGCAAATACAGTTTTTCAAATATGTAGTGGTTTAAATAGGCTTTTGAGAACTAGCAACTTAATCATGACCCATATGAACATTATTTGAGGGCAAAATTTATGGTGTACAGCATTTAACAAGGAGTTGTTTGTACACATTTTCCACAACACAAAAGAAGTTTATAAGACAAGTAAACATTAATACATTTTAGGTGGTAAAATTTATCAAAGTGTTTATATCATCTCCAGTTTTAAATCTTTCCCAGTTCCTGTGACTACAGTACAAAGAAACAGTATTATAGAAAGTGCCTTTCAGTAGAAGATGTTAAACTAATTTTATTTCTGTCTTCCTTGTTCAACACAAGGATTCAGTTCACATTAATAATTCTGACTTCAATTTATTGAGCACTTACTATGGATGGAGAAGTCACTGTACTTTACATAGGAGAGCCAGTCAACACAATAGTGTGACGCAGAGACAGGGCCAGAGATGGACATCTCACCTTGGAGATAACTGAGACACGGAGAGGTCAAACAAATTCCTCAGTGTCATACACTTGGCGTGGCTGAGCTAGGATTTGGAGCTTGATTGACTGCCAAAGTTTGTCCACCCAACGGCAGGGTGAAATGGTGTCAGTGATATCGTGGGGGACGTGGAGAAGAGATTGGGGAAGGAAGACTTGTCAATAACATTTGTCTTCACTGGGGGAAAACATCATGTACAATTAAACCTCTGCATCAAACAGTAGGTATTATACCACATTAGTGTTCAAATTGGAGAAGGCAATGGCACCCCACTCCAGTACTCTTGCCTGGAAAATCCCATGGACGGAGGAGCCTGGTAGGCTGCAGTCCATGGGGTCGCTAAGAGTCGGACAGGACTGAGCAACTTCACTTTCACTTTTCACTTTCATGCATTGGAGAAGGAAATGGCAACCCACTCCAGTGTTCTTGACTGGAGAATCCCAGGGACGGGGGAGCCTTGTGGGCTGCCATCTATGGGGTCACACAGAGTTGGA
>SJYA01001806.1:1000624-1015581 GCA_006410615.1 Neotragus moschatus
TTTCACTTTTCACTTTCATGCATTGGAGAAGGAAATGGCAACCCACTCCAGTGTTCTTGCCTGGAGAATCCCAGGGACGGGGGAGCCTTGTGGGCTGCCATCTAGGGGTCACACAGAGTTGGACACGACTGAAGTGACTTAGCAGCAGCAGCAGCAGTGTTCAAATATGCACAGTGTTGTTTTAAAATAGATAACACCACCTCAAATAGATAACACACTTCTCAAAGAAATGCCATGAGATTCTAGGCCAGAAAGCCCCTTAAAACCTGCAGTATCACAAAAAATGATACCTTACTAGACTAATTAGAGAAGTAAACCAGTGAATAAATTGGAAGCGACTGGTTGATTTGAGTGACATTTATTATTCAAAAAAATAGTTTTCCTTAAGCTTGGTTTAGGTTTAACTTTTAATCTTTTGGAAATGAAAATCAATATTAAATTTGAACATAGTGTTGTTGGCCCATCCTTTTATGTTTCCCTTCCAGTCTCCTAACTTTTCCTTCAAAGGTCTAGCTACCTATTTGCCCACAAAGCTTTCTATTTATTTTTTGTGCTTCTGGAAATTCAAAGTTGCTGTTTCCTCTGCCAAAGATGTCATCTTTCCTTTATTGGACTACATTTCCAATGTTTATATTTCTATAGAGACCTTCCCCACTCCAGAGTATGCACTTGACTTAGAGTCCAACCAGTCCATTTTGAAGGAGATCAGCCCTGGGATTTCTTTGGAAGGAATGATACTAAGGCTGAAATTCCAGTACTTTGGCCACCTCATGCGAAGAGTTGACTCATTGGAAAAGACTCTGATGCTGGGAGGGATTGGGGGCAGGAGGAGAAGAGAAGGACAGAGGATGAGATGGCTGGATGGCATCACCGACTCGATGGACGTGAGAGTGAGTGAACTCCGGGAGCTGGTGATGGACAGGGAGGCCTGGCGTGCTGCGATTCATGGGGTCGCAAAGAGTCAGACACGACTGAGCGACTGAACTGACTGACTGACTGACCTTGTTCATACCTGTAAATGCAAATGAATATGTATCCCTAGTTCAACATGAGGTAATTTTATTTTTTAAGCTTCACGATGCCATTGTCTTAATTTTCATAAAACAGTATACAGTCTTCTTCTATCTTTGGACTTCCCTTATAACTCAGTTGGTAAAGAAGTCACCTGCAATGCAGGAGACTCCAGTTCATTTCCTTGGTTGAGAAGATCCGCTGGAGAAGGGTTAGTCTACCCACTCCAGTATTCTGGCCTGGATAATTCCATGGACTGTATAGTCTATGGTGTTGCAGAAAGTTAAACGAGACTGAGCTACTTTCACTTTCAATCATCCGTTTCTTTATATATGTTCTGAAAGTCACATAGATTACAGTTAAATATTATAAGAACAAATGCATTAAACCATGTATATGAACACAGTTGATATAAACCATGCATTTCCACTTTGCCTCTCAAATCTTCAAAATGTATAAACACTATGTTATTTTTTTCCTGTTGGTAGGCTATGAGCACCTTAAGGGCCGAACAGATTCCTCTCTGTGTTCACCAAGGTTTGCAGGAAGAACTCACATGCAGTGACTAGTCAGTAAATAAAATAAGAGTTTTTGAGGAAGAATCATGAAAACAAATATTGACTAAGCTGTTATATTTTTTANAACCATGCATTTCCACTTTGCCTCTCAAATCTTCAAAATGTATAAACACTATGTTATTTTTTTCCTGTTGGTAGGCTATGAGCACCTTAAGGGCCGAACAGATTCCTCTCTGTGTTCACCAAGGTTTGCAGGAAGAACTCACATGCAGTGACTAGTCAGTAAATAAAATAAGAGTTTTTGAGGAAGAATCATGAAAACAAATATTGACTAAGCTGTTTTATTTTTTAAGACATACTATTTCCAATTAAACCTAACAAAGTTTGAAAGAGGAACATAATTGTGTCCATTTATTCATAAGCCATTTGGTTACCTCATGAATGAGAAAAAACACAGTTCAGTGTTAGTGTCTCTGCCTGAGGCTAATTATTTTTGGAGGAGGTGCTCAGTTTGGGATATCTCAGATTTAGTCTCTACAAGAAATTCTTGGTCTTCCTACCTCAGATCTCCACATTCCTCAATCGTCTCATTTCCATTTTTCGTTACTACATATTTTTACTTACTTGCTCATGCCCCACTCCTTGGAGCCATCTTTGAGTCCTGCCTCTCTCATACCAACACCTAGTGTAGCCCCAAATATACCCCTCTCTTACCCTTTTTCATTTCTTGCCTGGATCAGTGTGCAAGTATTCTAGCCTGATTCCCTGCTTTCTGTCTTCTCCTTTACAACTGATAGTGTGCTTCTATGAACACCTGTGTCTGACCAGGTCACTGTTCTGTGTAGAGCTATCTCTGTTCTTCCCATTTCACGAAGTGTACAATAATAAAAGTCCTCTGGTGGCCTAGCATCTCATGCACCACGGACTCCTGGCTGCTTCTCCAATCTGACTGCCTTCCCTCCCACTCTCACTTTCATACATTCAGGTTTAGCCATGTTGGCCTCCCTTCTCTTCTCAAAATCTCAGCATACTTCTGCCTCAGGGTCTTTGCATTGTTGTCACATTCTTCTTGGAATCCTCTTCTCCATAGATCTTGCTTTTTTCTTTTTTTTGGCCTCCTTCAACTGTCACCGTCTTTTTAAGGCTTTACCAACTGCCCTATTTTCAATCACATTCTACCCTCTCAATGCAAAAATACTCCCTATCCTCCTTTCCTGCTTTACATTCTCCATAGCATTTATCATGATCTGACACGCCACGTAATTTATTTAGCATCCGGAGCATCGGATTATTTGAATGTCAGCCTCATGAGGACTGGGATTTTGTTGTCCTACTACTCACTGCTAATCCCAGTGATAAGAACAGTGTCTGCAACCAGCATTTATTGAAAGAATGAATTAACAAGGGATAAATGTTTTGGAGTACAAAAACATATAGCAATAATATTGCTGAACAGATTTAGCTAAGACAAGTTCTGAGCATGTCCATTGTTCTTTAATGAAAGCACTAAGTTTTCTGGTACATTTAAGATTTTAAAGAGACCCTCAAATATTCTTTGCAGTGGGAAAGTGACGAAAAAGTTAAAACATTTATTTTCTAAATGTGACATGCTCTAGGAACTACACATCACTTCAGCTCATGTTTACACATTATGCTACTATAACTGCTTAAAACGTAGGGATTTTTAATTGAATTTTATGGCTGGTCTACATTGTCGATAGTAATTTTTATGTTATAGCTTATGAGTTAAGTCATAGAAGGATACAGAGAAATTTCCATTGATGTAATAAAATACCTATAAAAGCAAAATGGTGTTTCCTTAGTAGGTAGTTATGTTATATATCTCTAAATCTTTGAACATTCAATTATAAAAGAACACAATTGAGAATGAATAGTTAGTAAATGAAATAACTTTCTTTAAAACAGTAAGAATCAATGGTATATTCCTAGATCTAGTATATAAAGTATATGTTTTTAAGAAACTATTTTGTAATATCTAAAGTGTCGTAGTCATATATTTATAATTAAGAGCACATGAGTTTTCCCCAGATTTCCTAATTAGAGGTGCCCAGAATTAAGCAGATTATTTCTTTTTATGTATGGATGTTTCAAATATATTTAATGTGTATGCCTCAGCAATTGAATCTCTTTTTACATACCAAAAGAGTTATGAAAAGCTGTACTTACATGCTTTCCTTTTTTAAAAAAAAATTATTTTAGTTTGGTAGGAACACACAACAGGTGATCCACTCTCTTAAATTTTAAGTGTATGACATAGCATTTTAAAATCTAGATCTAATTCTTATCCATCTTCTTTAACTAAAACTTGATTTCTAGCACTTTGTTTCCAATGGTCTTCAGGTAAGTGAAGTAAACCTATCACAGAAGGGCACATACTGAATGATTGACTTACAGAAGACATCTAAAATAGTCAAATTTATGTTGTTGTCTTTTATTCCATTTTAAAAAATGGCCATGTAGGTTTTTAATTGGAACATATATTATTAACCTGTGTTTACAATAATCATGTAAACTGAAAAAGTTGAGTGTATTTTTCTTAGGAATATTGAACACTTTAAGCTTTCCAAAAGCATATGCATTAATCAAATTTAGTGTGAACCCCAAATGATTCTTCTCCATAGTTAGTAATAGATATTTAAGATATTATCCTTACTTCGCCATAGGAAACAATGATAAAATGGGAATATTCCATCATTATTGACTTTTTAAATCTCTTACATTAAGGATTATGAACACTTTGGTTGAAAGCACACATAATCTTGCTATTTTCTTTTTTTTCTGTACATTCCCACTCAACCGCATATTCTTGAATTTTGAAATGGGTAATATTCATTTGATGTTTTGCTTTCTAAAAATTAAAGTTTTTAGGCTTGTTTTGAATGCATCTGAGAATCTAGAAATGAAATTTTGTTAGAAATAAATGTGCCATATTGATTACTTGAAATGTGCGACTTTCACTTACCGATTATAACATATTAGCCAAGTCGTCTAAAAATGAGTTGACTTCTATTCTTTCAGTCATTCATATAATAGTTCATTTAGATCCATTGTTTTGAGCTTTGAAATGATCTTAATATTTTAGAACATAAAATATCTGGCAAATTCTGTAGAATTTAGACATCTGAAAAATGTTTTCAGAGTATTTAACATCTCTAAATTATAATATAAGTAGTCACAAAACATTGAACATTAATATTATTTTCAATAAAAGGTATTCCTGCCCTTCTTTTTAACTGCTAACTTAAAAGCAAAAATAAAAACACCTCTCTCAAATCTTTTTATATTGTCTTAGATTCATTCCTGGCTTTAGTCAGTCAAACATTACACTTATACTCCCATGCTAATTCTTCCTATCCTGTCATTCTATGGTAATATGGTTTTATGCATTACTGCGGTACAATTCCTGTTTCTAAAAATCTGTACTCCAAGGCAGGTCCTTAGCAAGTTCATTTATTGTTAAATTCTATGATGTTTCCTAGACGCCTAAGCATTATAATACATTGCCAGTTCACTGAATGTCTCTTCTGGACCATGCACTGCCTAGGTTACGAAGAGACTAAAGATGAAACCTCAAGGAACCTCATGGAGGAATACTCTGTTTTCCTTATTAAAAGTGAGAAGATCAAGTTATACTTACATATCTAGAATTTAGCAGTTTTAAATAGTATTCCCTTTCCTTTTAAAGCTTATGGTGTATTAACTATTTTAAAGTTGTTTTGAAATCTGCTCCTCTCAAGTGGACATTTTCTTAAGGATGGCCTAATTCCTTTTCTGTAATTTTATAAACTCCAAATTGACATGGTATTTTTTTTTTTTTTTAATTTCCTGCCGTTTCTTTTTCCTTCTCCACCTCTTCCCCGTGACAGCACCTGTTATATGGCAGGTGCTTTGTATACACTTGTTATCTAATCTGTGTGATAATGTGATACTTACCCTTGGGTTACTGTTACATTGCACAGAAGAGACTGAGACTCACACAGCTTCTTTACCATCTCATCCCTTTTTCATTTGTCTGACTTCAACACCTGTGATCATAACCTTGACTTTTCTGCTTAATATCTGTTGTCTTATCAATTACCTAGTTCTGCATGCAGTATCCTTGCCTGGAGAATCCCAGGGACAAAGGAGTCTGGCAGGCTACGTCTGTGAGGTCGCACAGAGTCTGACATGACTGAAGCGACGGAGAGCAGCAGCAGCAGCAGCAGCATGCTTTATGCTTCATGTTCATTATTTCACTTCCTCTTGAATAGATATTATCCCCACTTTCTAGATGAAATGTTTGAGGTAGAGTAAATCTTTATGCTTAAGGCTGTGAAGATAATATTTAAAGTTGCCAAATTCTATGCCTTGAGCACCATCTCAAAATGACTTGTTCAGTGGCTGAGTCATGTCCTAGTCTTCGAGACCCCATGGACTGCAAAATGACTAAAAGCTAATTATTCCTTGTGAAGTAAAATTAAGTCTAGAGGAAAAAAGTTCCCTTTCTCATTACCACCTTTTTAAGATTCAATTGTTGGCATGATGTAATGAGTTTTCTATTTGAAACTTCAGAGCAACTTTTCTAATCTTGTGCTTATTGTCTGAAGCAATACTAGGACAGTCTTTGAGTTTCTAAATTAATACATACCCCGGATGTTCTAAAAAGTCCTAAAATGTTATCAGATAGAGCAGCAGTTCTTGAAGTGTGGTCCCAGAACCCACGGAGAGGAGGGTTCCCAAGGGCTCAGGGAGTTCAAGAGGTCAAAACTTTTTTCATAATAATACTAAGGCCTTAATTACTTTAAAAAAAACTCCTCTTATTCTCTCATGAGGTATGAACTTTAATTTTTAGCAACTACATATTTTGTGACACCACGGCAGATTAAATGCTCAAGTAGGTAAGAAAATCCAACTGACTCCTCTTAAGCCAACATGAAGGAATTTTGCAAAAGTATTTTTTTTTAGAAAATATATTTATTTCTTATAAAATATATTACTTATGCTAATATGCCATGAATTTGTAGGGGTTTTTTTTAATCATTCATTAAAATATTTTTTAACTTCCCAGTTTTCTTTACTAACTTGATAAATATCAACAGGTATGACAAATATCCATAAAGAGATTGTGAAACCAAAGTGTTTGAGAATCATGGTTATAGAGAGCTATAAAAGACCCTTGACTTTCAGACTCTATATTAAACCTGGGTCTACTTACAGTAAGTTTCACGCTAAGAGTTTCTTTAAAGATGCTTGTAGTCAGTGATGGAAATGAAAATAATAATAAAGTAGTCTGACGAAGAAACTTGGAAATCTTAGACACATTAAAGCATCACCTCAAAGAAGGTTGACAGTGAAAATGAAGTTATTTTCAATATGAAAAAATACTCCTTATGACTTTCATTCTGAACTATATGGTAAAGTACCATGCTAAGTTTTAAGACTATTGTTGAATCAACAGACTAGTTGTATATTTATCCATCAAATTTTAATTATTTGGAACAAAGAAATTTAGTCCAATAAGCACGTACTGAACATTTAGTATACACAAATAAATCTCTGTAGTCAAAGCAAGGTTTTACTTCATTAAGCCATTTCTTTTCTCTAAATATTTTAAAATACAATGTAAGTATGATTTTTATGATAAAATCAAGAGAACTGTTTTCCTTTGACTCTCTTTTTAGATTCATGATATTGGGAGTTGGCACTGAGGGATATTCAAGAATTTTCATGTGTTAATAATAGATTGTCTTTCTATTTTGATATGTGAAGTTTGAATCATACTGGGTGGCTTGTGAACCTGAGAATACTTTATGTTTTTTAATCTGAAGAAGAGCCATAATGGTTTTTTTAATATTAATTTGCACCTCTTTAGATTTCCACAGAGGACATTTTTAAAATTTATGTGTAGCATAAACACTTCTTTTAGTTAATTGTAGAAGTTTAACACTGACTATATTTACAGCCCCGTAGGTATACTTGAAAATTTACATATTAAGCATTGTTGCTCTCTGGCATGGTTTAAGAAAATGATCTGTGTTCTTAATTATACCTTTAGCATAAATGTGTGAATGTCATTTACTGAAACGTAAAGAGGAAATCAATGATGATGAAGATAATGATGATGATAATATAAAGCATATTAATTACATTAAGTTGGCAAATTTTGTTCTTTTTTCAGCATTTGATCATTTTACATTTAATGAAGCTGTGAGTTGATGTTTATTTCAACATGATGAAAATGCTAGACTTATAATTAGTTTAATAGCTATTTTATATCTTTTTAGGTGAATTGAAACTTTTATATCAATGAATTCAAAGCTAAATTTCAAAACTAATTAAGAAAGTATGTAACCATGTTTATACTTTTCATAGTGATTAACTTTATCCTAGAGTCAAATACTGATTTATAGCGTACAAATTGAGTATATACTTTGAATTAATGACGACTAGGTTGTTCATTTGCTTTGTGTAGCAAAATTAAACTTTTTTATTTTAAATGACATGCTGTGAAACGCTGAAAAGAAATAGTCTCTTATGATATTTAAAGCTATAACAATAATATTTATCAATATTTTTCAATTAATATTTGTCCTTTCCTTAAGCAGTTTTAAGGATACTTAAAACATAGTCTGAAATTAGAGTTGACAATTGCAAATACAAACCAACCAACACAGTAATAAAATCAATACTTAACATTTCCCTTGAGGCTACTATTTACTGTTTGCTGCACCATTTCCTTAATGGAATGGCAGTTATGTTTGCAGAAACCTTGTAACTACCATTTTTATGTTTTAACTAAAAGCAGCTTTCTTAGAGAACTATGATATAGAAATTCTTGTGCTACTATTAAGAACTGTCATGACCATTTTGTAGTCAATATGAGTGCAGAGAAGTCAACTTTTTTTTTTTTTTTTTCTGGTAAACACTATCACATTTCGTAATGCAGTCATATTTTTCTAATAATGGTATTAGGCCCTTTATATCTTCATTTTGATCAACTTAATTTGTAAATTTACAGCTGTACTTAAACAGCATGTACAGTTTAAAAAAACATGCAGTTACTGGGGTACATTTCATTTTGGGGTTAATTTTGACAATGTATACTATTAAAAAAAAGATAAAAAGAAGGAGGGGGGGCAAGGGAAATTAGTTGTTTATTTTATTCCACACATTCAAATTAGTTTCAGAATGTAATTGAAAAAATGATTTACTAATCTCTTTAGTTGACTTTTTATTCCTGTTACGATTGTACAGTGATGTTCCTTTTTTATCCTTATTTGGTATGTTTTACAAAGAAATTACTTCAGTAGTAAAATATATGCACCATCCATCATATTATCTATTTCTCTTTTTACTATTTTCCCTGGCATTTGAAATTATGCAATGTTAATATGGTATTTTCATGTCAATTATTTTAGCAGTTGTAAATATTTCTAGTATCTAATCAAAGTTAAAAGTTAATTTATCTTCACCTTTTTTGTTTTTTGTCTTGAAGATAGTAATAATGCGAATCATCCAAGATGGACTGGTACATTTTGCCTCCCAGAGGAAATGATGCATGCTCAAACTTTGCTTTTATTAGTAATTGTACAGACTAAGGTAGAAAAGTAGTGTGAACAGAACTCATGGCCCTTTTTAGAGAACATGTTTCAAACAGGATATTGAAAATAAAGTCCATTGGCCAGCTCAGGTCTTTTTACCTGATGATGTCAGCAACTATGTCGCGTAATAAAGCTGCAGAATTTTCATGACAAAGAAAAATTCATATCCACATCTTCAATAAATGAAGGAGAAAAAAAGTGTCCTTACTCAATTCATATATTCCCATCAGAACCTTTGTAGCTTCTCTCAAACTGTAAATATTGAGAATAAGATCAGAATGAAAGTGGTGTTGCATCAAAATTAATCACTGAAGTTATTACACTGTCACATGTATCCCATATTCAGCTTTTCACACAAAGCTTTGAAGAGCCCTACAGGAACAACCAAATGTAATTGATACAGAATCATTGCTTCACAACAGCTGCAGTAACAAGGTGCTGCAGCTTTTACTTTAATCTACCTTTCTTTCTGAGAGTTTATTATGTTTTTGAATTCATTCTTTTGTAGATCTGGGAGCTATCTTTTTTATGGAAATTAATCTTTTTAGAAGATTTGTACTCTCTTTTTCAAACACTAATGCATTCATTCAAGTATCCTATTATTCAGATCCAGCTGGCTTTTATCTGGTGATATTTACTTCAAAAAGCCAAGCTAAATGGTATCATAGATTAATTCTCAGGGCACAGGAAAGCTTTTTTAGAGAAAAAAAATGATTTGGTAATTACTTGAAATATCATAATAAAAATCACAGAAAATGTCAAAATTTATTGTATAATCTGTCATAATAGGAAACTTCAAAAAGTTGTTTCATTGAAAATGTGGTATTCTGAATCCATCATAAGTTTTCATTTCAGTCAAACATAACTGGAAAGTTAGCTTGGGGTTCTAATAAACTCTATTATGAATTTTAGGTTTATATTGTTTGTTCACACAAAGCAGTGAAACTTCAAAAGGGACATTATCCACTGCTATCTCTTACATAAATCAAACTGGAAATAAGACACATTTTACAATTCAATTTAAGATCCCACTGAGACAATAATGTTGCAAGCTGTGCATTTTACAAAGTAATATAGTAATGTCTAGTTTGCATTTTTGAAAAACCAAATTAATCACACTTTATTGAATACGTTGGAGCAAACCTAAAATTCATCTATTATTAAAAACTTGTGCAACAAACGCAAACTATATTTTATACATAAAGGACAAACTCATTTATTCATTAGGATAAAACACTTGGAGTTTGCATTTTGTAACTATGAAAGAAATGACATTTGCTGTGAGGGCTGTTTTGAATTTTTAAAAGCAGTCCATGCATACTAAGCTGCTTGAAAATCTATTTTAACACATTTACCAGGTTTTAAATCATCCAAATACAAACAGAATTTAGCTTGAAAATTTTGGAGTAAGAAACCAAAAATAATTAAAGTAAATACTATGCCCTATGCAGACATCTTACACAAATAAAATTCATATAGTGTTTACATGTTGCAACTTAGTATATAATTTTATGGTTTTGATAAGAAAAATAAAACCCTCCACAGGCAAAATAAAGGCTTATCATGCTCTGTGATATTATCAAGCTAAAGAAAATAATTATTTTTTTTGCATGTATTTATTCAGACATTCTAAATGGTATTAGAAATCAAAGATTTTATGGCATCATGTAGAAATCATTACCTACATAATATACATTGTTATTTTTGTGGCCAGTAATGAGGAATTCTTGTGAATATAAGAATTGTGAATAGTAAAGAAAAGTGAATAGCAAGAATAGTAGCTAAGGATGGGGTGTTTTTTACCAGTGCATGTTTTTCAGTGTCAGGATAGTAAACACTGTTTTGCTCTCTGCTGATGTGTATATGGTAACACTTATTTAAGGTGCTACAGAATAGTAATATATATTTGGCACAGAATAGAAATAGCAGTATTAAAACACATCCCCAGATTTAGATTTTCAATAAAATATTAAAGCCAAACTTGTTATGTTTCAGAAACCTTACTATTATATCATGACTTGGGGAGGTATTTCTTGGTGAATCTACCAAGCACCTCCTTGCTTTTCTAAGAACTCTACATGAGCTATATTCACTGGTAAGTTCTTGCCTTCACTTAAGAAAGAGTAAGTTATATCTTTTTAGATGAAAACTTTGAAAAAGATTAGCATAGTTTTCCTTTAATTGCGGAAAACTCAATGGTATATATATATAGAAGGGTGAGTCTACAAGGAACTGGATTCGGATATGTGGGAGAGTATGCAGTTTATCTTCACTCGAGGTAATTGTTTTGTCATGTCTATCTCTGGAAACCAATTTGTTCTTCAGTCATCGTCTTAGAAAACTCCAGTGATAAAAAGCACAAT
This sequence comes from Neotragus moschatus, assembly GCA_006410615.1. Classification (NCBI taxonomy): domain Eukaryota; kingdom Metazoa; phylum Chordata; class Mammalia; order Artiodactyla; family Bovidae; genus Neotragus; species Neotragus moschatus. The sequence goes on from SJYA01001806.1 coordinate 1,012,118, forward strand.
ATTTTTTTTTTCTATTTTATCAGTTTTCCAGTGGCATGAAATATGAGAATCAGGATTCTTGCCCTGGTCATTTCAGTGTCAATGTGGTGGATGACAGAACTTGGGATGATTATTCCCCATGATGAGTTCCTTTTGCTCCTTCTAACTATCTCATATATATCACTTTAATCCTATCTCTCCCCTGCCCAAGATTGTGACCAAACTAATCATCCTGACATCTGAGAATTTTCATTCTCATCTCCCTGCTGCTGCTGCTAAGTCTTACCTAATTCTCCCTGAGTCCTGATGCTTTCCTAATGCATACCTTCTCTTCCAGTCAATTGAACTATCCACCTTTCATCCACACCCGCTGAATGTACATGATAGACCATAGAAATGGTGCCATATTTTAATATTGAAGGAGATAATTGAAATTATTTAAGTCAGATTTTTGTGATCACAGGGGGAAAACATCACAATATTTTTTATATTACAGAGTATTTTTGCAATTAGATAGCTATTTATTTTTAAATAAATGTTTGTTTTTGCTTCCTTGCACAGCCTAGGCAATTTTTTCAACTAGAAGGGTACTGTTGTACCTTGGGGAGAATTGAGAACCAAGTCAAATAAGTGTGTTCTGAGGCCAGTTCTTTACCTAAAGATTTACTGTGACCTCAAGCATTTCATTTAATCATCCTGAACCTAAGTTTCCTCTTCTGTAAGGAAGACTATGTGACAGTGTTACCTCATCAGCAAAATCTTTCCAATGTACCCCCCTAACATACATGCTTATATGTACACACATCCATTGGGTATATGCCAAATTCTCTATTGTCTTTATATGACAGATATTTAATATGTGGTGTCACTTTCTTTGCTTATTATTTTTTCTACCCACAATCCAATGAGAATATAAACTACCTGAGACTATATATTTGTATCTGTTTTCTTCACCACTATATTGTCATAGTATACAGCATACATACAGCATACATACAACATAGCATACAGCAATTCCTGGCATATTATATGTTCGATATATAATGAACAAAAAATGAATGACTTTTGTGTCTATTTTGCACTATCGCATTCTATGATTCAAATATATACAGTAAAATAAATTTTATTTTCTGTTTGGTTCAGTTCATTCATTCACTTGTGTCCAAGCCTTTGCGACCCCATGGACTGCAGCACACCAGGCTTTCTGGCCATCACCAGCTCCTGGAGCATATTCAAGCTCATGTCCATCGAGTTGATGATGCCATCCAAACATCTCATCATATAGTATTTTATTCCTTTCCTATCTACCATATTTTTTGGCATTTGGCTCTCTTTACGTGATTATATATTGACATTTTAAATTTTATTTTCTATTTTTTTTCCATTTGATATAACTGCATCATAATCTTAATAGTCCATGGTTTCTTCCCGTTTCTTTTCTGTGATTTTCAATATGCAGTATTAACTTGATTTTTTTGGATAAATAAGAACATGAAATATTTTTCAAAGCCAGAATTTAAACATGTTAATATTAACATGTTAATATTAATTTTCAAAAGTGAATTTCACATCGAAAGATATTTGACATATTTAAAAATTAAGCCTTCTATTCTTAAATTCTTATACTTTAAATTTTTTTAGACTTAAAGTGGATAAAAATATGTAAATATACCAAATAATCCCCTGTAGAATTGACACCAATAAGCCATTAAAAAACAAGCCATTTTTATATTTTTGTTTATTGTTGTTCTGTACCATAATCATAATTTTGTTAAGTAGTTCAACTATATGATAACATGCAAAACATAATTCAGATATTTTTGTGAAAAGTAGCTCATTATCAGAAGACTTTAAAATAAAATTTCAAAATTTACCACAGAGGAAAGTCAGTTTCTGTCACACCATTTTAACTAAATGCAGTTCTTCAGTGTTTAATTTGTTTTGAAAAATTGCGTTTAGCCTACTAACTGGAGTCTTAAATGTTTATTTTATATCTATATATCTATATAGATATGTACATATATAATATATATATTATTGGAAGATAATTACTTTACAATATTGTATTGGTTTTTGCGATACATCAGTATGAATAAACCATAGGTATATATATGTCCTCTCCCCTTTGAACCTTCCTCCTACCTCTTCCCATCCCTTTAGGTTGAAAAAACAGAAATATAGACCAATGGAGCAAGATAGAAAGCCCAGAGATAAGCCCACACACCTATGAATACCTTATCTTTGACAAAGGAGGCAAAAATATACAATGGAGAAAAGACAGTCTCTTCAATAAATGGTGCTGGAAAAAATGGACGGCTACATGTAAAAGAATGAAATTAGAACATTTCCTGACACCATACACAAAAATAAACTCAAAGTAAATTAAAGACTTAAATGTTAGGCCAGGAACTATAAAGCTGTTAGAGGGAAATATAGGCGATACACTCTTTGACATATGTCAAGCAAGATCCTCTTTGACCCACCTTCCAGAGTAATGGAAAGAAATAAATAAACAATGGGACTTAAAAGCTTTTGCAGAGCAGAGGAAATAATTTATTGTTTTAATTAAGAACAACATTTAAGAAGGTGTATTTGCCCAGGTGTATTAGACCAAGTACATGTAAATGAGAGCATCTGTGACTTTTGACAGTGATCCTAACATTCTGTACAATGTGAGGGAATGTACATGATAGACCATAGAAATGGTGCCATATTTTAATATTGAAGGGGATAAATGAAATTATTTAAGTCAGATTTTTGTGGTCACAGGGGAAAAACTACATCACGACATTTTTTATATTACAGATTATTTTTGCAATTAGATAGCTATTTATTTTTAAATAAAGACCTTCCTAGAAGATAATTATTTTTAGTAGGTAGAGTTCTTTTTACATTGAAAAGATTTAAAATATAATCGCTTTATTATAAATAAAGATAACTTGGATAAATATTACCTTTATAAGTTCATGATTTAAAAAAATCATGTCTCTCTTTTAAATTTTTTAAAATTTTGTGTTGAAATAATAATCGATATACAATGTTGTGCCCATCTCTGCTGCACAGCAAAGTTGTTCTGTTTCTTTAAAAACCTTAGAAGAAATGGCACTTTCATCATTAATCATTTATATTTTAACAAAGCATGTATCTTTTTAACATTGATGCTAGAAAAATTGTTGGAAAAAATAAAGATAATGAATATGAGTGATTTATCCAAGTATCAACCTGTGTTAGCTTTAAAAAAATTAACATAAAACTTGTATTTGGCACTTAATTCTGAAAACTGAATCACTGGTTCATTCAGTTCAGTTCAGTTCAGTCACTCAGTTGTGTCCAACTCTTTGCGACCCCATGAATAGCAGCATGCCAGGCCTCCCTGTCCATCACCATCTCCTGGAGTTCACTCAAACTCACGTCCATTGAGTTGGTGATGCCATCCAGCCATCTCATCCTCTGTCGTCCCCTTCTCCTCCTGCCCCCAATCCCTC